>JASFDD010000037.1:0-115958 GCA_036937055.1 Nidula microcarpa | reverse complement strand
CAACTTCCTGTATGTGCTGGATTGACTTCCAACACTTCATAACTGGGTACGTTGATTATTAGTATATATTCACTGGTTTATAGGTTCTGATGTTAATATAGAAACTGTTGTGAATCAAGGTCGCACAGTGGTAAGATAGCTGAACTAGATTGTAGGTTAGGCCTCCTACAGAGTCCTTATATACTGCTATACAAGTATTCTACAGTATTCTAGATAGCTACAGAATAGAACTACTAAGTCAATGCTTGCTAAGATAATTACTAAAAATATTAATAAGCCTGAAATAACCTCTTCGAGAATGTGCCAGATGTAATTCCAACAGAACGGACATGATATTTAACTACACAGTGCTCGTAGATTGCTTGTAGACACGACTGTGACATGCATATAAGTACTTAGACGTGCTCGGAATTAAATACCACGTGATGTTCCGAGCTTCCGGAGGACCGGCCAAGTGTCAAACATCGGTACGCGGGTTTCCCAATAGACAGTGGGGTTCCCCATGTGTACCGGGGTTTCCAAATAGAATTATCCCATATTTGATGGTGCAATAGTATGTGTATAAGGTGGAATTGTGGCGACGCTGTTCAAAGGTGTACATAACTAACTATTTCATTAGTACAATAACCACTACTCTAGAGATCTTGGCAAGGGGTAAGGGGTGTCGTCCTCCTAGCGAGTAGAAGACTCGTCGGACGGTGAAAGCATCGCAGAAAGCAGTGGACGAGCGGGTAGCACAATGTGCCACCCATCCCCCCTGCAATCCTCAGCTACAGGCACGGGGCTACACACCTGCCTTTTCCTCCTTTACGACTGCGCTCACTTCCTAGCAATAAAGCCTCATAGCTGACTGTACTCACTGTCTTCTATGCCCGCCGCTCTCGCTTTTATATCAGTCCTCGCCCTCTGCCGTCCGCCACTTCATCCGGATGCGCTTGACACATGTTCGGTGCTCGTAAGCTCACCGTAGCCACGCACTCCACATGCGTTCTCCTCAGTTCCAGGCTCTTGACGTTTTGATGAAGGCAATCAGCGGTGGCAAGGCAGTGGAGAGCATGGTCACTGGTGTGGCATGGCGCGTCCATTCAAGCTGGGTGTCGGTTCACCAGAAATAAGATGCATGTAGGGACGGTGACCGCGGTGGTGGCGCGCGATGGCTGCGAGAGAATACTGACTATTGGCTAGTTCAAGGTCAAATTTCTCGAGTGGGATGAGGGATGAGGGATGTGGAAAGAAAGGAGTTGAACGGAAGGATGGGTTCTGCACGATCACATGATTGAATTACTTGCTGCCTATTGACCGTTCACATATACTTATGTACACCGCACCCCAACTTCTAAGGCTGAACAATGTCTTTTTCTTGCTATGAGGTATCATACGGGCAACCGCTGCTATCTTCCTACGTAGTTACGTGCAGAATGGTCTCAGAAATGGGGGTGCCGGAGTGCCGGACGGTCGGACTTCCGGTTTCCGAATCTTTATGGGCGTTACTGACGACGAAAAAGGATGGCGTTATGGTCTGTTACATTTCGTCACAACAAAATCCGGAAAGGTTTTCCACAAACCATGGACGACATAATCACGAAACGCCTACACGTCTCTGGTCTGACTCCTGCAATTTCTGCGACGGATATCTCAAAACGACTGTCTACGTTTGGAACCGTAAAAAGTGTGGATGGATTTGGACTTCAGGACGGCTTAGGCCAACCACGCAAGTTTGGATATGTCACGATCGAAACGACAAAAGGGAAACTCTCAAAATGTGAGTAGGATTACTGTTGTGTTTTTGATGTATTGCTGATGCTGATAGATACTTTTAGGTCTTACTTTACTCAGTGGATCGACGTGGAAGGGCACGAAGTTGCGTATAGGAGAGGCAAAGCCTGACTTCGCCGATCGGTGCGTCCATGAATCTGTTTGTGTTATTCTATTTCTCAATTAGAAGACAGGATTGCTACAGAAAACCAGCTTGCATCTGAGGAGCCTCCAAAGAAACGCCGCAAGCGCTATGGAGCTGTGCTTGCCGAAGATATGTCGGTCGTAACGCCAGAGAACGTCGCTGAACGCGGAGGGTGGAAGGTCACACCGCTTGGGAGGATGATCAAGCCTATCAGGATGAGGCCAGAGAGACCACTACCGCCTGTTCAGGAGGAGAAAGTCAAAAAGATCAAAGTGGCAGGAAAGAAGCGCGACGACCCGGAAAAGAAGAAGAAAAAGCGACTGAAGGATCCCGACACGAGGGCCAGGAGGAGGACGATCGACATGACGAAGTGGGGGAGCGTACAGCTGAAGGGGATGTTCTTGGACCTAGAGGTGCAGGTGGCGAGCAAGACAGATATGAGCCGTGACTTCGATATGGTCGACGAAACTACGGGTGGCAGTGCGAGTGATAGTGAAGCAGACGATGAAGCAGAGACTAGCGAAGTGCCACCTTCAATCCCTGCAGCTTCCAGAGCAAATCAGCCGGCTGTTGCTGCCCAGCCTTTGGCTTCGCCTTCCCTTACACCAACACCTCGAGCCTCCACGTCTAAGCTGGTACCACCTGTTCCTGAACCCGTCCTCCAAACGCCCACGCCCAAGCCAGCTCCACCTACTCCTAAATCTGTAGTCGAAGCTAGCAGCTCGGTACCGGGGGCCCATGACGACATTGCACTCGAGAAGTCCAAAACTCTGAATCTTCTTGCGTCGCTATTTGACGGGGACGATGACGACTGGGTCGGGCGGGAAAGCGTGGGCTCCGACATCGATGAAGATGAACTTTTGAAGCGCGATGTTATGATGGTTGATGTCGATGATGAAGACTTCGAGATCGTTCCCATTGACAAGCCGGAGCGTGTCCAACAGACTTCTCAGGTAGAGCAGGTTGCAGAGGATGACGAAGAGGAGGAGGAAGATGACAATCCTCCTACTCTAGCACAGCAGGCGCCCTCACCCAAACCACTATCTTCCAAGCAGTCCAAGAAAACTTTTCAAATGACCCAACTGAAAGATCTATTTGCCCCGAGGGAGGAAGAAGGTACGTGTTGTTTTGTTCTAGGTACGACATCGCATAATCTCAGGCCTCTATCCTTTAGCCGGATTCTCCCTACTTGATCACCTCGACCTCGACCTCGAACTGGATGACGAGATTCCGTTTACCTCTGAGCAACCTGCCCAAACATCGATCCCAGCCGATATATCCTCGTTCGCCCTTCCTGCCACCTCCACATACTCCAAAACCTATACCCATGCTCCGATTACCCTAGACCCTAAGCAAGCTCTGTTCTTCCCGCTGCCGGCGGCATCGCGGACAACTATTAAAGCACGCCCGAAAGATCTGTTCGATCTTGCCATGGATAACGGCTGGAACTGGCGAGATCCTGCCCTGGGATTCTATAAGACAGGCACGGAAGAGGAAATTAGGAAGCAGTGGGAGGAAGAACGGGGAGAGCTAACCCAGGGTTGGACAAGGCGGTGGAGAGAGGCTGGAAAAATCAGTCGCAGGAGAGGAAGGGGTGCAGGTGCGGATGGGGATGCGGAATAGGGGTCTGGGGGCGTGTTCCGAGGTTACTCCTAATCTCTAGACGCCACCGGTAGTACGTTCACCAGCTGTTCTGTTCATGATCGAGCTGTCGAGGGGCCAATGTCAGTCTACCAGATCGATGCCTGGAACCTCAATCTCAAAACACTGCCTTCAGATCGATCCCCCGGCTTGCATGAGTATGATAGAGCAGTGAACGTCACCAGCTCATATTGAACAGGTGCTGCTCTGCCATCTTACTGGAATTGAATTTCGGTTTGCATGCTCTAGAGCATCGTCCAGTGCGATACGTGACACGCCTGGTGAAGGCCTGTAGGAAGTACTCTAAATGTTCTTCGTCCACCGGCCACTATACCCAAATTACATCATACACTCAAACTCAAATCGCAACTTAGTAACTTTGCATCAGTCCCAGTGTTGCTTGGGAAAAGACGATAGTTATTTTTGGAATATGACCTATAAATATGCTCTAGCGGGGTAAGTCGATTGGCTAAAAGGATTGTGTATTCAAGCAATAAATGGCTTGGCTCGGAGCTGTTCCCCATATCTCCAGAATAGGTACGGGATTGGCAATGCGGCGCAGGATAGAAACGCAAGCAAGCTCGTCCCCCTGCATTCAACCATCAGTGATTAGCTTTGCCTCAACAAGGGTTGCATATGTAAGACTCGCCATCCATAATCCAGACTCTGATAGAGCTTGTCTCCAAAGACAGCAAACACGGCTCCGAATATGCTACGCAGCACAATTATTGCAGCTAGTGCTGATGCCGAATAGCCCGAATCTTGGAATGCGTCGACCACGTAGCTTTGTATGGATATCTGGAAAAGCACAGTGCCAATCATTACCGCATCTAGGTGAGATATGCTGACCCAGTACGTACGTAGGTGATTAGCATCCCAAACGCAAATATGCATGCACCCAGGAGAGGTATCATGAAGTGAGTGTGAAACTGCGCCGACCACCCATATAAAAATAGTCCAACTGGGATAACGAACATGCCGAACTATGTAAATATAAGGAATAGTAAATGGGGTGAAATTCAATTTATCAAGCTGAAAGGCTGACCTGCATGAGGGGCATACGAAATTCTGGTTTCTGCGTCCCATATTTTCGACAAAGAGAGCGATAAACGCGATTGGCTGTGAACAGAGAAAATATTATAGCAAGGTAACACCCAGAACCTTTTACAACAATTGTCAGTATCACACGTGTTTCAGTAACAGACCTAATAGAAGACTTACCAGCACCCAAATAAGCAAGGCCATCGTTACCCTTTTGCCAGTGATAGTTGAACAGATTATAGATGGTTTTAGGTCCGAATAGGAGCGTGATGGTCACGATGTGGAGGTAGAGAATACCGTATATTACGGCCATATAGAGGCTCATGATCGTAACAATTGGGGCTGCGACCAGCATTCGAAGTGGACGAGTGATGCTAAGGCGAAATCCAATTTTAGTAGAAGCAGACAGTCTTCCCTGCGAACGCGCGTAGATGTATGGAGCATACGTCTCTTTTAAGAAGAGGATAGAAAATATGGTCGTCGCCGCAGCGCTATGGGTCGACGCTTTGTTTTAATATCGCAGAATGCTTCCGTTTTCGTTGAATCACTCACGCTATCGCACAGATCCACATATTCCATCGCCACCCAAGATTCTGGGAAATGTAACCTCCCAATAAACCACCGAGGGCAGGTCCAAACTGGCGTTGTTAATTAGGTCATATATACCCAAAAATCAGGGCTCAACATACAGTAGGGCCGAATCCGTAGACTGCCTGTGCCCCTCCACGTTCTTCTCGTTTAAACATATCACCGATGGTACCTCCGCCCAGCGATGGCCCTGCACTGGTTGAGGATTAGTATAATATATATCGATAAGAAAATGGAGCCTCACCTTCCCGACAATCCAGAAAGTAATCGTAGGACTATCAACCCAGCCTCATTTTTGACAAGAGCAGCACCGACATTAAAAAGGCCAAACATCCCAAACGAAATTATATAGATGTTTCTTCGTCCGTACATCTCGCTCAATGGCGCCAAGTAGAGCGGTCCTAGGCCAAGCCCCAGCACAAAGAGAGATACGGGGAGTGCAGAAATCGCAGGACTGGTTACGTGGAATTCGTTGGCCACATCACGAGCAGCAACTGCTAGCGTTGTGCTACAAATTGGGGAGACCGTGCCCTGAAGAGCAACGAGTCCCAGATTAATCCATTTTCGACGCTTGGTCCAGTTGAGAGGATTAAGAGGAGAATCGAGGGGAAGAGCGTCATCTTGAACGCTGTGATTTTGGTCCTTGTCTGAAAAGGCCGCCGACTCCATGGTGATTATGTGGGGGGTTCTTGATATTAAACTGGAATCAAAGGACGAGTCGGCTGGCACCTTATGACCGGGGTTGAAGCCGAGGGAAGCTGGTCACCGATAAGGGTTCCAGAACAGCTTCAGCACAAAGACCGCTGCACTTTATCTAGTGCTCACCTGTGTATCCAACCGTTCATGCTTCATGCTAGTCTCGCTTCTCGTGTTTTAAGTCCCACCGGCTTTCTTCCGGTGCTTCCCTTCCAGTTGCTCATGCCAGAAGCCTATTTCGGCTGTCTCGGCGTGCTAATGGGCCCACAATTCCAGTTCAAGTGTATTACTATTTACCAGCGATGTAACAAATCGTAGATTGTATGACACAGCATATTATCGGCAGAGGTATATATTAATTTTTACGATGCATACTTAGTGCTCAACCACGCACCGAGTGTGAGGCCTCATATTCCGAGTCGGTATAAAGATGCAGTTATATGTAATTGAGAATGTTTTTAGGTGAGTATTTGGCAAGTACTTTTTCTCCTCAACGTTTAATTCAATACTATTTAACTGCTGTTGAGTTTATTTAATGAGGGCCTTGCCTAAGAGTGGGGCCTCAGGGAACTGCATCTGGTGAAATAATCAATTTTTACGAATAATACTGATAAATAGTACCGAGAATAGCTTTTTTGGCAACATATATTCGCAACTTCGAGGAACCATCAAGGGACATTGTAATTCGCCTGACAAGCAGCTGCCGGATGTACGGTTACGCGGAAGGATGGTTTGTTTTGACAGGTTTTATGCGAGAACTTCTGGTTGATTAGCCTTTGTACATATTTTATCTAGAAGAGGTAGGGCTGGATATGTAAACACACGTGATCGATTCCATGCGTTGTTTTGCTCTGCACATCCACCGTTATCCACTACGTCCGGTAGGCTTCTCACGGGACTTGCTAAGAGGAAGGGTTTAAGAGATTCATGCTCCTTGAATTATTTGCAGGGAGTTGCTGTTGTAACAAGTTTCTTGACGGAAGATTGAAGAAAATACATATATACGGACTCTACATAGTCAATACTAGTGGTCAGTGCAATCGTTTGCTGAAGGTGGGTTATTCAGAATAGTTCCACAAAGTATACTTATATCTTTGTTAAGCTGACTTCTCAGCCCTCATACTTAGTCTGAATTATGAAAGGTCTTGCTCATGTTGCCTTCAATGCCTGCAACCACAAGCTGTAGTTGCAAATTGTACGTGCCGGTGGTGGGTTTGGTTCTCCATCAGCCCATAAAGCCCACCCGAGTGAGCTGACTAGCGCCCACTGCCCGCTTCCTACTGCGAGGCCGCATTGCCATTTCGGTCTTGGGTCACGTGAAACCTCTTCTCATTTGTCATTTCCAATTAGTAATCGGGGATCAACCCGAGAATGCCATTCTGCCGCTTGCATACGCAATGACTTGATACTGCTGAAACAATAGACTAGCACGTGCGCAGTTACATTCAAACTTCCGTTCTGCAAATTGTTCATTTATGGATTATTCCAGACCAAATTTTACCCTGATGGGAACTTTGCTGTGCTCATCCAGTCAAAAGACTCGGAAGCCACGCAAGAAAAAATGTTTTCCGCAAGCATGTGCGCCTGAGAAACTGGTAAATATATTTCCCTGCTATTCAAAGATCACGATCGGGTGGTCTTATCTCACGACTGTACGGCAACTATAATAACCTGTAGCCGTTCTACGAACAATGCTTTGAGCTTGTTTTCCCCCGTCACCGTTACACATTTAATACCAGATTAATTTCTAGGCTCTATTAGTTACTTCTCGTCGACTTCTCCGTTCCAAATGTCCTGTCCTGATTGTACAAAAGGTGTTATACTCTCCGGTGAACCCACTGGCACTCTGAGCATCGACGGGTCTTACTTCGCAGCTGGACCTGAACCGTCCAAAGACTACACAATTATACTCCTGACAGACGTATTCGGACTCCCTCTCAAGAACTCGAAGATTCTCACCGACAAACTCGCAGAGCGGCTCTCGTGTGACGTTTGGGTGCCCGACATCTTTGATGGTATGTGTGGTGTTATCCTTGTCTAGCATTCTGAACAATATATATGTGGTACAGGAAAGCCCATTTTTAAAGTTGATCAGCTCAAACTTCCCGATAGAGCGGGTGTTAAGCGGTCATATTGGGAATGGGTGAAACTCATATTCGCAGTTTTGCCGAGCATCCCTTTGTTCTTGAGAAACAGATCACCTGTTGTTGGTGCAAGGATTCGCAATGTGAGTTCTGTCGCAGTTGGCTGTGTTCAACTTGGCTAACCAATATTCTTTGTTAGTTCATCGAACACGTGAAGAGCGAGAAAGGATATAAGAGGCTTGGGGCTGTAGGGTGAGTTGTTCCTTGGTATCTATAATAACCCCTCCTTCATAATAAAAATTCCAGATACTGCTTTGGAGGGTCCGCAGCGGCTCGGCTAGGAACAACGGAGTTGGTCGACTGCGTTGTCATATGCCACCCCGGGCTACTTTCACAAGAAACCATATCGGCTATTAGGGTGCCCTCTGCTTGGGTTTGCGCGGAAGGTATGTGTAGGTCGTGTTAACCGGGTGTATAAATGCTCATCATAATGGATAGATGATGAATCTTTTCCTACAAAAAAGCGTCGAGAGACGGAGGCTACTATGACAATGCGTAAAGAGAAATCAGATGGTCCGGAATTCGAATTCAAGGATTATGAAGGTAAGAGAATTACTTCTCACGTGAAAGATGTTTTTTATACAGTGGATCGAAACATCAGGTACCGTTCATGGGTTTGCTGTACGCCCTAATCTTTCCATACCCGAGGTCAAGGAGGCATTTGAAAAGGCGTTCGACCAAACGGTTCAATGGTTCCAGAAATATCTTGTCAAGTAGTGTTTTGGTCTTCCTCGTTTACATTGTTCCTTTTCGAGGTTTTTCATTTTATTGCATTTAACTTAGGGATTAGGTCAAACCTAAGTTCGGTAATGGACGAGTTGATTAATTCGTTTTCATTTTGAAGATTTAATGTGGAATGATTTAGTTGCAGTTTCGCGGCCGCCTTTCGCTATATACAATGCATGTACAAAGAGCAAAGCATGAGATTTTATTAGAGTTTGAACTTTGCGCACCGCGTGTTTTTCCGTTACGCCACATATCTGGTGTGATATTTTTAGTGCTCAGTAACGTTATTTTAAAGAAGGCTTTACAGAGTAGAGGAGAACATGATTTTTTATATACAGGTCGTGTACATATGCATCTACGTGCTTGTATATTTTCAGCTCATTTTTGCCCTCCAATGTTGAGATGTATTGCGAACAACGTTGAGGCTATTTTTCTGTGTGAGATAGGGTCTGTGCTTGCCGCTGCACAACGCAACAAAAATAACACCTGAAGTGAGAAATGCAACAAAATCTCACATGGTGTGTTGGTGCACAAACTCTATGCTGTATTCAAGTTATTATTGCATGCCGAGTTAAAGCCGGTATATGGTATCAAATTTATTGTTATATAGCTTCTCTACTCAATTTTGGTCTTCGGGCATATTAACAATTGGATTTCACTGGAAGCGCGTAAACATTGTACTGCGGAGTAATGGAGCGAGGCTTCGGAATCGGATTTGCGGCAATTGTTGATCGATCACTGCCTGTGGCTGTGCCCAGCCCTATCAGTGCAAGCACCTGTGCATGCTTGGCTGTAGCTTCTCTTGCAAACATTACGGAAGCGTCAGTTGAAGCGTGCGCGTTGTCTTTCTCGTTTTATTCCACCACCACTCTCCTCCTCCTACCCCCCCTCCCCCTCCTTCCCCTTTTCACGACAATGTACAACTCCCAATTCACCGTGGCGGGGATGTCTACATCTTCTGCGACGCACCATAGCCCGAACTTGAACCCCAGAGGAAGCACCAGCACAGGTCATGTTGGCTCATTGACAGCGCCTTTCGGTGACAGCCTTTCTCAATCGAGAAGCCACTACCAGCCTGGGTACCTAATGGTGTGTGTTCCAGGTTAAACAAAACCCACCGGCTCATCTTTATTCATGGTAGTCCGCATCACAAAGCAATGTACGTGTTTCATTTCGAACAATCTCTCATGCTGACCGTGTCGAGAACTATAGACGCCACAGGGAGGCCAACGCGTTGACGAAGTTCCTGTTGTGCAGACGAAAGCGAAGATGAACCATGTTCTATCCCGAGGTTCTGCCTCTGACTTCGGGATGGATTCTATGTTCCAAAGCACGAGGTGTGTCTTTTGAGGCCACCCACGCTTTTCTACGTCTAAAACAACTGCAGACAGCGGCAGACGCTGGCAGATGAAGATGCGCCACCCACTAGCTCTATTAATGATATTCCCAACGAGATCCACGTCGACTCGCCTACTCGCTATCAGCCCAAAGTGCGTGTGCCACACTTTCTCCGCTCGTTCGGCTCTCTTAAGTCATGACGCAGAATTCTACTCTTGATAAGTCCCAGTTTTCACGACGCCACACCCACGCACCGTCCGTGCCGCAGGCTTCGCAGACGTTGTATATCATCGTCTTCGGTTACCCGTCGGACAAGTACAGCGTGACTGTCGAGTACTTCCGATCGCTGGGAGAATCTGCGGAGCCAGAGAGCAATACCGAAATCCTCAATTGCTTCAGGATCGGGTACAGGGATCCCGCCGATGCGATGAGAGCTGTGCGGAAGAATGGGGAAGTGCTGGGAGGATGTTGGATGATTGGTGCCAAGTGGGCGGTACGTGCTCCGAGTATCTTATCTACGGAACACCGTATACTCAAATTATATGTCTATCGATGCTCAGGATCCAGCACAGGCTGAAGCCGTGCTTGGGCAGCCCGTCGCGCGCAACGGCTTCATCGCTTCCCATTCTGACGCTAGTTCACCTAGCAACGCCATGGCAATCGATGAGCCTGCCCCTTCGGTGCTTACAAACGCGAATGTGCCTACGGTAGGCACGCCAATCAAGCTAGCTCCCTCTACGTCAGCCTTCAGGAAAACAGGCGCCCAATCAAAGCCAGCGACGCCGCAAGCGCAGGCAGGCTGGGGGGCCAGCGGTGCAGGTGCGAGCACATCGGGGCCAGTGACTGCAGTCTCCACCACAAACACGCCGAGTAAGGGAGTGCTGGGACAGGTGTCGGATCTGATATTCGGGTGGTAGTCTGCTTGTTCCGTTCATACCTTTCTTTGTTCTTCAGTATTCCTCTCTTCTAATGACAGGCTGCTGGACTGGAACAGCGATGATACTCGCCTTTGTTGTGCAGGACCATGTCCATGGCCCATGCGTGTGTTGTCATGGGTTTGGAACAGCGCTTTGCGCGCACCACGAGTCGCACGATTGTGGCGGAGTGCTGTAGGCGCTTTGGTTCACGACGTACGTCCTGATCGGGGTGGGAGAACTTTTGGATATCCAGCTGGACAAGCCTCGGGGTTGATCTTCCCCGAGTCTGAAAGGAGGTGCGACTTGGCTCATGGACGAGGTGTGGGCCACAGACGGATTTAGCACATCCACTTGGCTAATTCCAGACGTCAGGAATTGTCATGTGACGCATAGAAGATACGCAAAGACTTCCAAGTGGGTGCTGACATATGTAAGCTTCCACTTCTCGAATCACCAGCACTGGAAGGCCTCGTGGAGATTCAGAGGGTCATTTAGGGGTACTGAGGATTCTTCATCCCCTTGTAAGTTTGTCTTTCTGGAGATACAGATCATACTGCCCGGACTTGTTTGGCTATGTATCAAACGTGATCATAAGTCATTCTTCAGGCTGGTCGATGTAAGATAACAGGAAAGATTACAGACGGTTGGGGCGGAATCTGACGGCGCTCGAGGAGAGAAGCCACGTCTCAATCGGATTTGCGCTCTGGACATCCGTTGAGTGGGCATCGTCGAGAAGACGGAAATCATCAGGTTAAATTAATCAGAGACAGCCGGAATATATCTTCAGAGTGTAAAATAAAATACCCGGTGAGATGATAAAATACAGAAATATCTCCTGAGCGGTTGATACAAATAATAAGCGGGACCTCCTGAATCTTGGAGAGCACCGTGATTTCAAAGGGACGGCTGGGAAATATATACTAGTTCCTATAACGGATTGAGGAATAATGAAATGTACCATGCTATCAGCGGACATACTGTCACAAGAGATGAGCCGGATCGCAGTAGGAGGTATGTCAATTATTCCCTTGAGCAGCGGGGGTAGAAAAATTATCACTGAGGCGCAGAACTAGTAGTAGGAAGCCGGAGTTCAGGCTCCCTCCACCGCTGCAAATCGGATACAACTCTACACGCCTGGAGTTCAAAAATAAAATAAATCAGCTTCTAGGTGCTCGAATCAAAGGTATCGGAAGGACATCCTACTCACGATGGATGGGCATATTGACATGATATGCGACAGAGACAAGAGAGGCAAAAGCGAAACGGCACGAAAAAAAGAGATATGAACGGAACCCTACTTACTACAACCCGATGTAAACGAACAAAAAAATGGGTAGGGTTGTCAATAGGTAGATCAAGGTAATCCGCACAGTGGGGTATCGCGAAAGGTATCATCATTTATGCTTTTCCTGCAAAAAAGATATGCCGCTAAGGTCGGTCTTACCCAGTACGGAGACCAGGATGATATCATCGTGAACCAGCCTGGAAACGACGAGAATCCTTCCCAAGCCGTGTTATAGTCAGGCTCAAAATCGTAAATTGCGGCAAAATAACTACTCTGCAATAAATGATGAAGGCACGCAACAAGCAAGCAGCAATGTTCAGGAATCCTTCGGCACTCGGAACGAGCCCGACAAGGATCGCCTGCCTAGGGTCGAACTTCTGGATGTAGGCAATAACGAAACTTTAAGGCCGCGTTAGAATGACGAAGATAGGCGTGGCAAATATCTGAAGGGCCAGCAGCACCACATGGCTATGGCTACTTTCCGACTTCTGATATACACCGCATACGCTGCGAATCGGAGGTCAGTACATCAATCAGCAACTCTCGCGCGTAAAACGGAAGAATTAAATTAAATTGAGAAGAGAACGGACCACGTAGCATAAGGAGTGGCTTCTGTGCTTGTTATCAGAACGGCTGCGAAGGCCATTTCCAGTGTATTTATTGGGCGGCAAACGTCCTCGGCACACGCGCCAGGAATAAGTTTCAGATTTAAGGTGACGATGTGTCTATTTTATGACGTTTTTCAGAGTCTAGGCCTCGGATTGTGCACATTGAAGCGTATCCCTGGGAGAACACTGCGAAATATCTTGTGAAAAGGAAGACCCACTTCGTGGGCTCGCGCCAGGGCTGGCTGGCAGCGTGATGCTTGAGTGAGAAAACGAAGGATATTTAGATGTGCGAAAACGACGAACACCCAATAGAGTGGACTTCGTCTTTCCAAGTGAGGAGAATGTCCCATATTAGATATGTCTGGGTAGCTACTGTGAGCGATTTTTTACTCATCAGCCACGGTCGTGGATAACAGAAAGGGACACTTACCTGAAACCTTTCCGGAAGAACCCTGCTGCCCGTAATCTTTCAACTGACGGTGGTGATATTACTAACGGCATCTCTGGGCAGTCTGCGCGCACTATGTTTATTCGAAATTACCGGCCGTTAAAAGCGTAGACGGCAACGCAAGAAATTGCAGAGGCCAGCGCCAGGTATGAAAGGGGGTATAGAGCCATACAGTTTTATCAGGAAGTTCTGAGAGCAGGTACTATTGCCGCTGGACGTTGGTGTCCTCTTGTTCGCCAATCGCCGAACCAATGCAGAATCAACACATCCATTGAGAAGCCCTGAGTTTCGCCGTGAGCTCGGAATCGGCATGAGTAGGCAGTAATAAGTAAGTAATGCAGCTTACGGTAATGGTGGCCTTGGTAACGTCGCTCGAATCCATTGAGGTTAGTTGTTGAAAAAATACGTGAAGGACGTTGTCGTTGACAAGGACGTCTTGCCGCGCCGCTTTCCATCTCGCGGCCGGAAGTTAATGTGTGGGAAAATAACCCCTTTGCCGCCAGAGTCTGGGCCAGCCGGCTGATTCTAAAGATGCCGCGATTATCAAGGCTTACCCAATCTTATCGATCTGCTGCCGCTCATCATCGAGAGCAGTATCTTCGCTTGAGCTGTATCTGCCGTCGCGCCGCAGAATCTGCCACATCCGTCGGAGGTCAGATTCGGTCGCCCGTGCAAAGGGTACAGTTCATGGAAATCCGGAGCCAATGCGTCATGACCTGCGCGAGAGCTTATTTCTCGCCCGATTCCTGGGTGGTGGCGCCTGGGAACCTTGCAGTCCGAGCGAAGAAGGCCGTTTCATTTGGATGTAACCAGAGGAGGTCAGGGCCTGGTTACTACCACGAGAACGCTTAGACTGGCTTAGGCGCAGTGGTCCTGAAAACGTCGGTGGCTAGCAGGAGGCAAGAGGCAAGTCTCTGAAAGACATACCGAGTTATATTCTGCGAGAGTTCAGCCGAACTGGAGACAATTGGGAGACAAGTACTATATCTGCTTCGGACAACAAGCATGTTTCATGGAACAACGAGAAAATACAAAACAAATTGGTTGTTATGATACAATTTCATATTCATACAAACTTCCCGCTGCTACTTGTTTAATTTGGATTTCTCTAGTGCGAAACTGGGACACTTGTTTGAAACTTATTTCCACAAGAATGCGTGGATGCTCGAGAGAAAGCGACTGTGAGACGAGGAAATCTCTGAAGGCTTCAAGGATCCTCAAGATCGAAAAAGCGGTACACAAGAACACACAAGCTGTACTTAATTTCTCGAAAAGGCCGTTAAATCTCAAGAGGCCGTCTGTTTCCTCCGTGTGCCTCGCCGAAGCTCAAAAATCACGGCTTGCGGAAAAAGTGGTAGATGAAGTTTACAATATGGTCAGTTGACTTTTTCTCAGTTCTTTACTTCCTCTAAGGTGTCCAGTCGGTCTCCGACTAGAGCAAAGGTTAGGCGCGACTAAATCGTGGGAAGAAATCGGGCGCTCCTTATCTGAACCAAACATCTCCTCACTCAGATCTCGCATGTCACAGATTCTCGGTTGGAGGGTTCCTCCTCCTCCATACGCGTTGTCCGGTCCAACCGTGTCTTTCTCTGGGCCAAAATTTGTTCAAAATGACGGTCTGGCTTCTACTCCCCTCCCTTACTTCCGTGTCTGCTTCTCGACACAAGCGTTAGTTTGACATTCAGGCCCTCGTCCTTCCATTCACCACCTCGACCTAACAGCATGAGCCACGCGAAGAAGTTTAGGGTCGCTATTTGGTACGCAGTACGCTGATGGTGTTCCTACACTGCGATCTTACGATGTGTCGTCCTCAGTGGTGCTGGAATTGGAGGACTGACTACTGCAGGTAATTAATCATAAACCTGTTCTCGTCATTGGCATCATACTAATGTTTCATTCTACAGTTGCCCTCTCTCAATACCCTGACATCGATGTCACCATCTATGAAAGCGCAGAAAAACTCGCTGAAATGGGTGCAGGTATCGGCATATTCCCTCGTAAGTATTCTCGACTGTATCAGACGAATGTCGCTCTCAATATCGATTATGATTACTTAGGTCCTTGGAGCATCATTAGAAAGCTTGGCCTAGAGGCAGATTTACTTCGAGCAACTGAAATCAAACCCAAGGAAGGCCCAGGTACGTCTAGGCGTTATCGTATTGTAGAAGCAGCGCTGATTGCGATTGCTTTACGATCAGTGACTGCGTTCAGGTACAGGAAGAGCGACCAGCCACATGGGCTTGACTTTTACACTCTAATTACGAAAGGTAAGGGCTTGCGACTTCCTTCTCATTTGGACTAACAAAATTCATATCACGCAGGAAATTTAATGACCTTCCACCGGGCGGATTTTCAACATGCCCTCCTCAAAAAATTACCCAGGTCTCATCGGATTTACTGCTCGAAACGAGTCCGTTCATATTCCCAGAGACGCTCGGGACCCATTGAGTTGCATTTTGAAGACGGGACAGTATCATCGTGCGATATACTGATTGGGGCCGATGGTCTCAAGTCTGTAATTCGCCAGTCAATGTTAACCGAAATAGCCCGCCGATCCCATTCAGAAGGCAGGCAGGCAGAAGCTTCTGCTGTCATGTCCTGTATCGAGCCGGTGTGGTGCGGTACCAATGCCTACCGCGCCCTCATTCCTGCCGAACGTTTGCGGGCGCGATATCCCGATCACCGAGTATTCACACAGCCCACGCAGGTGAGTTAATATCGCCATTAGCGACCGCTCTTATGCTCACAATAATTGTGTTTAGTATCTGGGTAAAAATGGCGTGAGTATATAATCGTATGCTCGTGACTATCGCCACTGACTATTCTCTTGATACAGTACATAATTGCCTATCCCATATCCCACGGGAAGATGATTAACTTCGTTGCCTTCAAGTCTCAACACCATCTCGAGAACACCAAGTTTAACGGACCTTGGGTGTCAACCGCAGACAGCTCCGAGTTCGTCGGGATGTTTAATAACTGGGAGCCTGAAGTGAGGGCACTGGTAGACGTACGTCCTCTGCTTGTTCCTATTTCGTCCCTTTTAATTAAATATATCCTGCCAGTGCGTGGAGAGGCCGTTGCGATGGGCCATTCATACCGTCAAGCCCCTTGGAACCTTTGCGTCAGGGCGTGTAGCTATCATTGGGGATGCAGTAAGTCTTTGTGCTACTTTTAGGTTGGAGGCGAATTGACCATGAATGCTGTAGGCGCACGCAGCTGCTCCACATCAGGGCTCGGGCGCAGGCCAAGCCATTGAGGTGTGTTGGTATTTTGGCATCTGAAGTTTGCTTGGAATTGATCCATTCCGTCCTTAGGATGCGTATATTCTGGCCACGGTCCTTGGTCATCCCTCAACCACACGCGACACGATTGCCCGCGCGCTAAGTGTTTACGACCACGTGCGGCGGCCGATAGCTCAGAATGTTCACGAGAAGGCTCGGCTGAACGGCTTGTATTTCACGATGAATGTTGACGGCGTGGACTTTAATGCGCTGAGCGGCGACCAGTTACGGGGCAATCTTCAAATGCTCAGCCAGACATTTACGAAGAACTGGGAGTGGTCGTGGAACACGACGATCGATAGCTCCGTTCACGACGCGATACGATTATTGGAATCTTCATGACGACCCAAACGCATTATCTCTTTATCTTATTCAGTTTCGTTCTTCTTTTGGGCGGCATATATATTATGGGTTGGATTGCGATGACTACTAGATGTTCTATCTCACCATTTATTAGGACCAAACTGAAATTGTACATTAGCAGGGCCGTACTTGGTCTATGGTTGAATAAAAGGCTATTTAACCTGATGCGACGATCCGGGAAGCCCGTGCTAGCCTGAAAGGATGTGGTCCATTTTCGTGAATTGCGCTGCTAATGTTTGATGTTTGCCAGTCTCCGCAAGTATCTAAACGACTGTCTTCTATTATTTTAGGTCTACCTAGGGGAGACAAGCGTTTGCGTGATGAAACAAGTTCAAAGCGATAAACCTCTTTACGATTTGATAGGGATCAAACTGGGTCTTGCCTTGAAATATATGTATCTTTATATGACTGATGCGGGGTCGGAGCGTCGCCCTCGCTGGATCCGCTGGAGGATAGAGCTCAGCGTGTTTTGAAGGCCGTGCTGACAACGATGGCTTCATGTAGAAATGTCGCACACATATCTGCCAAGACTCTGCGAGTTCGCATGGCTCGTTGTTACCAGAATGAGAAGTAGATATGTGTAAGAGCTGAGGAGAAGCGTTGGAGCGTATGGAACTTTGTACAGTACACCTTCTCATAACGCATAGCGTTGGTTTTACCCAAATTGTGATGCGTTATGAGAATTATGCATTATAAGCATGCATTTTGGCTGACAGGAGACTTTTTATACCTCCCAAAATCCCATGCATTATGAGAAGGTGTACGGTAGTAAGTCAACGGATCAACGGATCATCGACACGATGAAGTTGGCGAGAGGTCAAGTATTTAACCCCATGGATTATGTACTTGCGTTTCGATAACAGGCGGTCGAAATACTTGATAGGAAATTTATTAATATACCCGCATTCATCTCTCAGTGCGCCATATTCCTGTCACGATGAAAAAGTGAAGAGTATAATGCGCTTCATACTCTCCTAGTCCACCGATTATAATGTTCATCAGATCCAAGCTAAGGCTGGAATAATCCATAGGGAGAAATCGACCGCACGTTATTTATTTTTTACATGCTGAAGTATCTCAGTAACATGTTTTTTCAACTCGTAAAAAGAACAAGAGGATCGCCTAATTTGATCGTCTTGAAGGCAACAGAAATCGATGCAGAAGTCTTAATCCGCCATTTGGTCTTTATATAGCTTCCTGGGTAAAGTGTTTTCCCGGGTCCAGAAATGAAAGATAATCATTGCCCTAACGCTGTTGATATCAAGTATGACATAGTCTATTTTGGACCAATATGAACGTGCGACTTCATTGAATATATAATATACATTGTGGGTGAGGTAGCACCGCAGGTTCTTATCAGCTCTTCGCACACAGATGACGGCCAGCGAAGATTTCCTACCACATTGTGCAACTCACGGGACTGCTTCCACGAGAAGGATACCACGATAGACGGTCCAATGTTGCGCACGCGCGTAGTGATATTCTAGCAGCAGGGATCCTTATTCTCTCCGAGGGCAACATAGACTGAACGTAAAATAAAGTTTCAACAAAATTTGTAACAACACGTTTACAAATTATAAAAGTCGATGATTGTAAGCCCGACACCTCACCTATCCGCCATACGCATCACTCCCATTCAGGATGCGTCTCCATCACACCTCACTGTACGATGTCAGGACCCAGGTAGACAAAAGTTTTCGTTCGTCCTTTGTTGCTCCCTCTCTCTGACTACGAGCAACAAAAATCATATCTTTATCCTGTCTATCTGTTCCTGCTTAATGTAGGGCCCCAGAACCGAGGCCATTCCAATGATCTTCAATAGCGCAGTCAACGATTGCCATGGGTCCTAAGATTCCTCAATTTCTCAATTATAGATGAGACCCGAGGTCAGGCCGGAGAAAGGGCATTCCCTTAATTGATTAGTAGGACCGACAGCTGTGGGCTACATGTATTATTATATGGTCTGGAGAACTGACTCGAAGCAATGGACAACGGAGAATTTGCCGTACGTGTCTAGTAAGTCCAGACTATTTGCGCCACTGCGAAGGGTACGGAGGATGATCACAAGTAAGAAGTGTAAGGAACACGCTACTTACTATAGCATATTGACCTCCAATGACAGTGACGACCACTAAAATAATTTAAAGGTGTACCCGGAAAGCTGGTGGGCCTTAGGAACTTGACTTCTGGACCGCGTCAGACGTCATCAATAAACCGGAAAGAGGTCAGAATCTACATAATCACAGTCGTCCGCGTCAGCTCTCATGATGTCCAGGATCTGACAGAGATCAAAAGTACTTCGCATAGTATTTGCCAGTGCACTATGCAGCCCAATACAGCCTGAAGGTGCGAATGTTCGGAGTGATCGGGCCGCGCAAGGAGATATCATAAATTGATATATTCTTTCTTTTTTTCTTATGCCGTTCGAATCGCTTCCACGCTATGTCGAGCTAAATGTGTATCATCAGCAGACAGTGTTGCTGTCCATAACGACAACTAAACAGCCTTACTTACGCTAAAACGGCTAGTGAATGAATGGCTTATGAACGACGTCGCCAAGGCTGAAGCCGGGGTACATGGTGCGTGGCCGAATTATCCACGGCGCTTCAAGAATCAAAGTTCATCGACCTCGATTATCTTTATGCTTTCTAGCAGATTTAGGCTTCAGAGAGCGGAATACCATAGTATAAAATGCGAGCACCTCGTTTCCACCGAACACGTTATCTTCCGAAGTCGGCAGATGCCCGTTCATCAGCGTTACTGGTCATGTCGACGCTAGGATTGCAATCTGGGGAAAACGAGGTGGAAGTACGCAGAGCAAAAGGGGATGGGGCGCAGCTTGCGTTATACGATGTCGACGGAGAGCTTGGCTATGTATCGGGTGGGTGATAGAGCGGCCCGAGATAAGCAAGCTACGGAAAGGCCATACGACGGGAATAAGCATTCGCATCCTCGATGAAGGTGTTCGCCTCCTGGGCCACCATCGTTGGGAAAGAAATCCAGGACTATGATGAGGAGAAGCGAAGGAAGCGGCGTGACACCTAGGAATAGCAACTACCACAGAGCAGAGGGGTTGATCACGATGGTTGAATCAAATGCAGGCTCATAATGTTGTGCTGCACAGTGTTGTGTTCCGATTTGCTAGGAAGGCGCTATTGGAATTTGAGATCGTATTGCGATACTGCAAGGCATTGGGTTCCGATTTGCTAGGAGGTCATTATTGGAATTTGGGATCGTAATCGCGCTGGTAGATGGGACATCGGCATATCCTGGGCAGACATGGATGAGCCGGGGAAGGAGACATCGTGACTGGGTTAGCTGGTCGGATGAAGATACATCTAATAGGGTCCGAGGTGAAGGGCCTGAATTTGGCTTACTTATGTCGTACCAAGACATATAAAACGCTTGTTTAAGAGAAATAATGTATGAGGCGAGGCAAAGCACGTACTATTCGGAGATCTGGAATTGAAGGCATAGTAGATCCTGTCGATGGGCAAGCCTAATTCGAGGAGAATGATCAGCTGAACATTTGGGTAGAAGACATAGAATCGGCAGAATAGTTTAGGTGAAGGCCGTTTGAAAACCTAGTACTCACCATCTAAGCTGAAACCAAAAGGATACATAATAACACTCACAGACCCCGGGTTGGCCTGCTGAAAGGTAGAGGTGCGTGATCATATTCTAGATGGCGCGCAGGAAACTGAAGAGGATACTAGATAGACATCGCGATCGATGCCTCCAAGCGAGTATCCTGCCCAGACCAGCCATAGTGTAGAAGCAACGCAATGCAAAACACGATCATGAGCCATCCGATAATCCTGATCGCCTGCATCCTTTACACCTTCGACTGAGGAAGAAGAGGAGTGCGGAGCCTCGAGGGCCTTGGCGTCTTATGTTGAAAAATCGTAAGGGGTCGCATGAAGGCTTCGGAACCTGCCTTCAGCGACCGCTCAGATAGGGAACTTAAGAGCAGAACTATGCGAAGAACTTACACATTAAGAATCAATAACTTCCGTACGTTATTTCATGAGATCGTATTTCATGGCGCATACTCATGTGGGGACGGCTCGATGTATACACTCACCATAAACCGGATGCAGAAATTCCAGAATCACAGTCATTCATACTTCGATTTAGTAACTGCTCGACAAAAATTTCTACAGACTGATGTCAGGATAATCGTTACTTCAAGATCGTGCGATGAACTGAACTCACAGGCCCCATTCTACTAACTCGTCGTCGCCCTCGTCCTGTACCATAACAAGAATTTGACGTTCAAATGAATGACATTGGGATGATGTGATGTTTTTTGTCCTGCCTGAGGAGCAGAAGAGGTTGCCGCGCAGGTGTAAATGTCCCGGACCCCGGCCAGCCAGGGCCTGTCGGAGCTACAAGGTAACGGACTTTCCCTTCATGAGTCTATACGCGACCAATACTGACGCGGTCGGGTTCAAATTTGTGCCAAATTGAAAATGTAAAACATCTTGACCGATAAACACATAGGACGTTCACGACAAGCCGTCGCGGGCAGGGCTGTTCACTGTAAATACGGGTGTCGCCAGGAACGGGAGATCTGGTAAGATTGGGATTGCAAAAGCAACTTCTCCAGATTCTCCTGGACGCCTATTTTAGATCTGTAACAAAAAATTTTGGAGTTAGTTCACCGTTGTGGCAGGGGAGGCAAAAACGGGTCGTCTCACCCGTATGCTATACGGGGTATGAAATACGGGTAAATTTCCAACAAAGTCAACACCTTTTGACGGATTTCCTCAGCCGATGAGAATTTACTCGATTTTAATCCAAGAAAATGCTACTATAGACCCAATTACAAGGTTTTGTGACGGAATGTCAGAATTTGGTCCCAGAGAATCCAAATTAATTTTTTTATACGGGTGTATATTACGGTACCGTACGGTGAACAGCCTTAGTCGCCGGTTCGATCCTTGCCGATGGTTATTTTTTGGTGAAGTTTCAACTGTGTTTAAATGAAGAACATTCCACAAAGGAAAACAGTCGAAGGATTTCCCAATAATTAGAAAGCATAGCATTAACAGAAGCGTGAACTGAAACCCAAGGCATTATTATATACACGCTGTGAGGGCTTGCGATCCAGATTCCTCAGAACTTAACGAAGAACACAAATTACAGCCTGTCAACAATATTCTATAAGGCTCCTGTATTGCGAGACGTGGGGTCATCAGACGTTCTGAATCACGATGGCGTGTCAATGCTGTTTTTGTTTAGGTTTCTGAGAGCTCCATGCAATCCGGACTGGGACGAAAATGCAACATCCTATGGCCGGATTCAAAAACGCATTCGAGGGTGACTGCAAATTTGGCTGTAAGGTTTTGCGTCTGTATCGGCCTCAACGTATTTTCACCGAGTTTCCACCAGAGATCACTATAATTACAGAGATGAATCTGATATTCCACAGTTTCTGATTTGACCATGTATACATTTGTCAACTCCCATTATGTAATGGCTGCAGTTGGCAACCGCTTTCGTCCGCTGCAACTGCTACGGTCTGCTCCCGCTTCCATGCTCTCCGGGTGCAAGGGCTGAAGATCAAGCGGGGTCGGGTCCGGAAGTGAACTGCGTGGTGTACAGAAGGGGCCAATTTTGATTCAAGTTGATCGAGCAGAGAAATGGGCCCTCCCGTCGGCACGTGGCCTCAGTTTCTGCGCAAGCAGTGTTCGTTTTAAACCTCCAACTTTATCATGGGCAAGCGCAAAGGAACTAGAGGAGGCCTTGGAGGATTATCAAGATTCGTTCGGGAGGCATTTAAGGCGGAATCATCGTCTACTGCAGAGCAGGTGCAAACCCCAGACGGTTCCTCTGAACCGACGTCGAAAAAGAGGAAAACAAACAGCGGAGAAGCTGTGGCTTCGACGGCTAGCAGCAGAGCTGTTCCAGCAGAGCGAGGATCGCAATGGACAAATAAGTATGACGCGAGCAGCCTCGTTCCTCATTGCACGGATGCCTCTCAGCTTCCTGAACATCTGCAGAAATGTGCGTGGATTTTTCTCGCCGTGCAGCCACTCGTGAATCCAACACCAGACTGTAGATTTCTCTCAGCGCACACGCTTCTTCTCGTTATACTCTACACCGCCAGGATGCCTGCTCGATGAAGAAGGCTGGTTCAGTGTCACCCCGGAGCTCGTTGCCGACCAGATCGCAGAGCGCTGTAGATGCGACACGATCCTAGATGCCTTCTGCGGCGTCGGAGGGAACGCCATCGCGTTCGCCAAAACTTGTCAGAGGGGTGCGTTACTCTTTATAACCTTTAGGAATCGTGGCAGCTAAACCCTGTTGCTGAACGTAGTCATCGCCCTTGACACGTCCCCCACCCGCCTCGCGCTGGCGCGACACAATGCACAAATCTACGGCGTTGCGGATCGAATTGAGTTCATATTGACGGACTACATATCATTCGCCAACTCCTACCTCACTCTTCCCTCTTCCACGAATCCAAGCAAGCGTAAAATCGATGTCGTATTTCTCAGCCCACCATGGGGCGGCCCATCATACCTTTCTGGGGCGCTCGATTCGCCCACGAAGCCGCCAGCGAATGGTACCACGCCGAATACAACTCTCCCCTCCTTTTCCATACCCAGAAACGATCCATACGGTTCAACCCCTTCACCCGACCTACCCCCAACCCCAACACCACTCGACGATTCACTGCACCCCTCATATTCCCTGGCCTTCATCCAGCCTATCCCAGGCTCGCAGCTGTTCGACCTCACGCGCCGTATTACGCCAAACGTCGCGTTCTATCTCCCACGAAACACGCGGCTGGAGGAAGTGTGTATGTTATTACCAGAAGATGGGGACACTACCGGTGACGGGGATGCGAACGGAGAGAGTGAAAAGCAGAAGGAACACATTGAGATCGAGGAGGAGTGGATGGGGAACAAGCTGAAGGCGCTCACGTGCTACTTTGGAGGACTGGTCGATGGGCAGGGGGACTTGTTTTGATGGGATCTTGGGAGCTTCTTGGTCTGTCGTAACCCACTGGACTCTGGAGTGGATGGATTTTGATTTCGTGGGACTTAGCAAGGGTTTTGGCAGCCTGAAGTTATGAGTTCATGTGCTCGCCTGCAACTTTGTCATTGAGAAATGAGCTTGAGTCCCCGAGTGGCTGGAGGCCAGGAGCCGAGAAAGCTGGCGGACACGGTGAGCGTGGTGGACGGGTTAGGCGGCGTGGAGCGGTGACGGCGAGGGATGGATGTCCGGGGAGCGAGAATGGATGAAACCTGCACGACTGACTCCAGCCTGAGAAATGGAATAACTCTGTCAGAGGTCGTTGATCCTTACTGGAAACTGGAACAAGCCAAATGGTCTCTCGCTGATAAGCGCTGGGGCGTGCAGTGCTTCTGAACATCATGGATATGCATCCCCCTCGCTTGGCTGCTCTATCTTGATCAGCGATAGATCCACACATTTCGATCAATCTTGCTGGATTGCTTTCTTCCCCTTCAAGCTTCCCAATCGTATTGGAAACTGGTATGGCTTCGCTATTCGCATCATTTCACTTGTAAGGTGGGCGTCGATGACGAGCAGAGGCAGTATCTTGTAGACCACCGCGTTTGAATGGAGAGGCGCTTTCTCTGTGATGCGCGGTGTTGGCTGACCAGACGGCCGGCTGACCAAAGCCCGTATTTCGGAAACGGATTCATATTTCTTTCGTGCGAATCTTGCTGCTATCTAGTGTCTGATTATTCTCCGTGTGCAGAACGAACAAGAAAACCAATCGGCATAATACTTAAATGCTAACTAGCAATAAGGTTCGAGTCACCATATGGCTTCTCTTCGACAGTGCTCATTGGCATTGGTCATATCATGCCCGAGATGGCTTGATTATCTGTGGTTTGTACCTAAATACGACCCCGCGACTTACCTATGCCTTTCCCTGCCCGAACCCGGTCACTAAGCCCATGTATTTATAGATGTCTCTCCGTTGGATTCGGTGGAAAGACGCAGGAATGTACCAATGAAATGCGATCTTGCGGATGTCATTGTTTGCTTTCTCGCACTGCGCCATACCGATTTATACTCGATCTTAGATATAAAACCATAATTTTCATTTCCAACTTTCCTTAACTTCGTCAATTGCTCCGATAACGCTGGCATGTTTCTCAGAGATGTTTTCAGAAGCATTCTCTTGGCCGGTGTCATACCTTCGTCCTTCGGAAAAATCTATGCCTATCCTTCACAACTACGAACAACGACATATGACTATATTGTGGTTGGCGGTAATTATTGCATTATTGTTACCTTCGCTCCCATTTTTACTGATGCCTTCTTTCAGCTGGCACCGCAGGAAATGTTATTGCAGAACGATTGACAGAGGAACCGCATATCTCTGTTCTGGTGTTGGAGGCTGGGGTCTCGTATGAATTTCCATTCTTCGCATGATACCCTTTCATTCCTAACCTTTTTTGTCTTCCAGCGATGAAGACGTTTTGCCATCAGAGGTACCTCTTCTATGCGTTACTCTAGGAAATACGGCGTATGATTGGAACTATACGACAACCCCCCAAGCGGGGTATAATGGAAGAATTGTACCTTACCCAAGAGGGAAGCTGCTCGGAGGATCGAGTTCAATCAGTAAGCGATATAAACCCTATCTGAAGCTCTCTGGAGAATTTATTGCAGATTGCAGATTATATGATCTATTCTCATGGCTCCTCCGACGATTGGGACAGATATGCTGCCGTGGCAGAGGACCAGGGATGGAGTTGGGATAGTATCAAAAAGTACATCCAGAAGGTCAATGCGACCCACTGTGAGTGACTACTTAGAACTAACTGGTGTTTTCTGTCCAGACCGAAAAGTTTGCGCCTCCAGTCAACGATCGCAACATTACTGGAGAATTCGACCCAACAGTTCATGGATACTATGGCGCAGTTTCAGTCAGCTTAAGCGGATTTCCGGTAGTAGTAGACGCTCTTGTTGCAGCTACAACTCAAGAGTTGCCTGAGGAATTTCCGTTTAAGAAAGACACGGGTGGCGGTAGCGATATTATTGGCATCGGTATGTATGTTTCATGTCAATCCTGAAATTCTTTGAGTCATTACGAAGTATCTGAAGATCGAATGATTGCTGTATAGGATGGACACAATCCTCAATTGGCGATGGAACAAGAAGCAGCTCTTCGACTGCTTATTTAAAGCCGGCTATAAATCGTCCAAATCTTGATGTCGTTCTTAATGCCCAAGTCACCAAGCTCTTACAAACTGGGATTGTCAAGGGGGTTCCGTCATTTCGCTCCGTTCAGTTTGCGGAAAAGGACGGAAGTAAGCCCATTTTAATTTCCACTCATTTACAAACTCTTAGTATTAATTCAGCTCCCAAATATGTCGTTAATGCTTCGCATGAGGTCATTCTCTCTGCTGGATCAGTCGGAAGCCCAGTCATTCTTCAATTGTCTGGCATTGGGGACCCTGCAGATTTACAGCCGTTCGGGATCCCCACCATCGTCCAGAACCCCTCGGTCGGTAGAAATCTCTCAGACCATCCTTACATAACAAGCGTATTCAGCGTCTCGAGCAACGATACACTCGACGATGTCATCCGAGAACCAACTCTGTTTAACGATGCTCTTGCACAGTGGATGCAAAACAAAACTGGACCGCTGGTGTATCCAATTGCGAGCCAGATTGGATGGTTCAGGCTTCCGATAAATGCTAGCATTTTCAATACCGTCTCCGACCCTTCTGCTGGCCCGGGTGCTGCTCACTTTGAAATGCTGTTCGGGGTTAGTATTTGTTCTAAAATAGAATATTGTGCGCCATAGCTCACGCAATTTCATCTTTGTGAAGGACTCTGCAAACCCGGAACCACCGAAGGGAAATTTCATGACTATTGTGTCTTCTGTTACTTCTCCAACATCTCGTAAGTTTCGATTGTAGCCAATATGATGATAGCAATTCTAATAAAATCACTCTTTGTAGGCGGATCTATTAAGATATCTTCTTCTAACGCTTTTGATCAACCACACATTGACCCCAACTTCATGAATACCTCATTTGATATATTCACTGCTGTCGAAAGTGTTAAGGCGGGTAGACGATTTACTGCTGCTTCTACATGGAAGGATTATGTGGTCGGTCCTTATGGGAATTTTGCTGATGCACAAACGGACACCGAGATAGAGGAAGCAGTTAGAAACACTGCATCCTCTGTCTTCCATCCTGTTGGAACCGCTGCCATGTCATCAAAGAAAGCCAACTGGGGTGTAGTAAATTCTGATTTGAAGGTGAAAGGAGTGCATGGTCTGAGGGTAGTGGACGGTTCTGTCTTGGTGAGCTTTCAAATCATTCTGTCAAGAGAAGAGCCAATATGTATTATGATGCTGTTATCACACTTATTCAGCCCTTCCTACCCAGCGCACATACTCAGGGCCCAATTTATTTATTGGCGGAACGAGGGGCAGACCTGATCAAGATAGATTACTAACAAGTGCACTGTCAAATCTCAGTATTTATTTACATAACTAGAGCCCCTCCGTGTTATTTGTCTCTTGCTCAAGGTACTTACTGCGTGTCGTTCTTCTTGGACTCTGGCTGCAGCGTTTATGTCGGCTCCATTCAAAATGTTGGAAATGATGCACGCAGCAGTGTCAACACTGGAACTGTTGTTCAATCTATTAGATGCAGTCGCAACTCCATCTGCCCCGATAGCCTCGCACAACTTCAAGGTAACGCGACCGTCGCCGAACAAGTGGCGCCTTCTAGCTCAGCCTCAGCGCGTGAAACTAACTATCTTCTTCGAATAGCGCGACTTATCACGCATCTCCAACTATGTAAGAGATTAAAGTTTGTTTATTGAAGAAGTTTTGTAGGATATACTAACTATTCTAAATAGGCACCTATTTAGCACAGTTGGTACGTTCTACAGAACTTCTTCATTTACAAATTAAAAGGTACACGAGTTAGTTGCCAACTTCACCAATGCTGAAGGCCAACATCTTAAAGGAGACTCAAGGTTATACAGAATAGTGATCTCCGAATCAGCCCACCTGATATGGTGCATACGAAACCAAAGAATAATAAATGAAAACACACCATTGAAGGTAGAGATATGAAACAAATGGTTACATGCAATCAATTCCCAACTTAACTTAGACTGCCTACTAACCAACCCAAAATTCAGCAAGAAGTCTCTACAGACTTTAATAGTTAAGAAAATATGGAAAGAGGTAGTCTGGGTTAACAATAACCTTACTGACAATTGGGTCACAGAGGCTGGGGTTTTAGTGGGTATAAGTGTTGACTTCACAGATGCACACCAAGAAGGTGTTGGCTAACCTTATGACTTATCTATGACAACTCACAAATGCATTCCAGAAAATAATAACAACACTCGAGTCCCACACAATTCCCCTTACAAGGAGACATGCATAAAAGCATTTCCCAGGTGGTAACTACTCGGCAGAACCCACTTCTGCTCCTCAGAGGCCCCTCGAAACACATTGTATCAAAGATACGTACTTTGTCATGCAACGAGGAGAGATACTCTCCACAAAAAAAAAAAAAAGAAAAAAAAGTTAGTCATCAAGTATGCTGTACTGGTTGATGGGATGTAGTTGGGGTGCTGATTCTTGTCAATGTGAACAATCCTTACTGGTATAGTTGATTTACTCATAATGCATAATGACAGTCAGGACAAATTATACATCTAAGGATTTTATCGAACCAAAATTTGTGATAGATGGTCAAGAAAGCATTGCACAAATGCTCTTTGAAGAGGAGGTATTTTGGCATTAATCAGAGTTTAAACCAAAACCAATCCTCTGTATACCTGTTCTGCATTCATGAGGGCAATTTTAGGGACTAGGCCTATATACTTGGTAGAAATGCTTTCCGGATGCATTTATAAAATATTCTGCAAAAAAAAAATCGGAAAATTGTTGTGGTCAAATGATATTTGAAAAAATTAAATTCAGTGTACAAAGGGCTGGTGGATAGCTGTAGATATCTCATTTAGTACGGTTGCACACAAATACGCATCAGAAAGGAAACAGCGATGTCCCTACTCCCTATTTAGTCCGTGATGGCGAGTAAAAATCGCAAAGAAAAGGCACAGAAAAAGTGATTTTCGCATGTAATAATGCATAACCCAGCCAAATATCTACTAGCAAAGTCGATGCATTATGCAATATACAAGGTCCCCTACACACCAACATGGTTTCACCCCAGATCTAATGGCATCATGAGAATTATGCATTAGCACGCTATGCATTATGAGCAATTCAACTCTACTTTCACAAGTTATTCTGTTTGTCCGGGATCCTTTGTAGAAACTGACTTAAATGCTTGTTGAATTTATAAATTATTACATATAATGCGAGGTGAGAAGGTAATGTTTAGAGTTCGTTTTTAACAGGCTAATAACTAATTGGAAAAGACCCTGTCGTTTATTATTGTCAATTTCGTGCTGACGGGTAATTCGAAATCCTATCCTATCCTAACGACTCGGCATTCTATTTTTAGCATGGTTTCGCACTCAGGCCGCCGGCCTTAAGGCCGGAATTTGTTGGTCAGAACCTTCCGATTTCTGACTCCTGAGCTCCTCCAAACTCGAATATGAAGCTGTCCCGTTCACCACTGGTATTACTTGGGTATTATCAGGATTTCTGCTCTACCAGTTTGAATGATCATACAAAAGTACTTCGCCATCACGATAGTTCGCTTTCCACTCCACTTGAAGTTCTCTTTAGTCTCAATATCTTCATGAGGGCTTTATGCTGGCTTACAGTACTTTGCATAGGGCTGCGCACCGTAACCGTATAATACGGTTGTACGGTATGGGCTTGTACGTGTACTTCCCCGTACCGTATTGAACCGTACATTTGACGGCCATATTACGGGTGGTACGGGCTATACAGGCATTTGATCATTAACTACCCTTTTTAAACCCAAAATGCCCAAAATATAGCCAGAGTCGAACATTGTTTAACGCCCACCGTTGTCAAACGGTGTTTGACCGATTTTGCCTGCAGAAACCCTGGATAAGCCGCATCATTCCTGCTTTCGGCACGGCATAGAAGTTTCTCATGCCATCTGTAGCCGTCGCCTCACCTCTCCCATGGCCACAGTGACCTTATATAATAACGCCTAAAATGTAGCTGAATTAGAAGATATAAACTCTTGCTTGTGAATTGCATTTTTCTCTACTTATTCAATACATTTTATCCATTTGTGTGCGACGCCAGCTTATGCCCGTACCGTACCGTCGGAGGAGTTTCAACAGCCCTATACGGTACGGATTACTGATGATTGAGCCCGTATGGCACCCGTAAATTATACTGACATAAACGGTGAGCAGCTCTAGCTTTGCATTGCCGTTTGCACTCGAATGTTGGGGAAATGTGTTTGTCCATGTATTGTCTTTGACGGTGCCTGGCACATACTGAGCCGCAGAAAACATCGTCTTCCACTACTTTCACCCTGGAGAAGCACAAAATGGGTGCTCGAAACAACTAAGCTGCAAAATTGACCTCGAAAGGTTTTTTTCCAGCCTTGGAGGTGCAGACTGAACGCAGGAACGTGCACAAGCACATCAACTGGCTGACATGCTGGACTCCCAGGTAAACACATGCAAATAACTTTCAGCAGTGTCTTGTGCAAACGGCAATGCAAAGCACTGTATATCTGGCTAGGCTTTGATGCGAATTCAATGGTATGCGCCCAATCCTACATCCCATCTGGTATCGCTCAGGGGCCAACGTCGGAATGTCTGGAGAGGATAATGGGGTCGCACTTCATTACGTGGACTTGTATACGGCATCTACGGTCTACATCGGTAATCTGACAACCACAATAACAGGGGCGACGTGCACTGTCTCAGATAGGGAGGGTTAAGGTTGATAAAGCCTGTGAGGTATATGTGTGACCGCCTTAACCGCCTCCACTTACCCAGTTCCAAGGCTATCTCATCTGTTAGCAGTATAGCCCGGAAACCTCCACGCACGCGTATATTTCATGAGGCAGTGGTCCACGACAGTTCTAGCTGCTCTTGCTTCTTCTGCTTTTGCTAGGTTGTACAGCGAACCTTCGCAGCTTAGAAAGACGACATATGACTATATCGTCGTTGGTGGTACGCTGTTTCCACACTTTCCATATACAATTACGGTGTCTTGATTTGATGCATTTATTCGCAGCTGGAACAGCTGGCAATGTCGTTGCGGCCCGATTGACAGAAAACAGTAGTATCTCTGTTTTAGTTCTTGAAGCAGGTGTATCGTAAGCATATTCTCTATATGACTAGTATCTAGCTTTTCTGACAGCATTCCTGTTTCCTTGTAATAGAAATGAGGGCGTTCTCGGATCTGAAGCCCCGTTTTTAGCACCCACTCTTACCAACACGATATATGACTGGAATTACACGACGACACCCCAAGTTGGGCTTAACGGACGAACTATTCCATATCCAAGGGGTAGATTACTTGGCGGAAGCAGCTCTATTAGTATGTTCCCATTTGTTGCCACTACGCTCGCATTTGAACAAGACTGTCGGCTCCATCCTTTCTCTCTCCAGATTATATGACCTATTCCCATGGGTCCTCAGACGACTGGGATCGTTATGCAGCAATCACTAGTGACGAAGGCTGGGCCTGGAACAATATCAAGAAATACATCCAGAAAGTGAGTACGCCATAGTAAACCTTGACATGGACTGTCCTTCGCTCACGCTGGACTATTAATCCAGAACGAGAAATTCGTCCCTTCTGCAGACAAACACAGTGTCACTGGTGAAGTGAATCCCGCTCTCCATGGCTTTCATGGTGCAGTTTCAGTTAGTGTATCGGGGTATCCTGTCACTAGCGATTCTCGAGTCATAGAGACAACTCGGGAACTCTCTGTGCAGTTCCCCTATACAGATGACACGAGTGGGGGAGATATTCTCGGTATCGGTATGAACGATTTCACGGTAATTGAATAATGTTGCCTCACGACTTGCGTTCTAGGCTGGCTACTTGCGGCGATCGGAAATGGAACCAGAAGTAGCTCTGCGACAGCATATCTGCAGCCTGCGATAAATCGTCCAAATCTTGACGTTTTAATAAATGCTCAAGTCACAAAGCTGATAAAGGATGGGTCCTTAAAAGGGGTCCCCTCTTTTCGGACTGTCCAATTTGCGGTTAATGAAGGAGGTATGTATATGTACTGTTGATAGGTCATATATTGACCCTCTCTTTATTTAGTTACTCGGTATACTGTCACTGCAATAAAAGAAGTAATTCTATCTGCCGGTTCAATTGGCAGTCCCGTCATTCTTCAGCTCTCTGGAATCGGCGATCAATCAGACCTCGATGCTGTTGGAGTCAAGACGCTCGTGAATAACCCATCCGTGGGGAAAAATTACAGTGACCACATCTTACAGCCCAACATTTATTCAGTTGCTGGTAGCTCTTTGGACGATCTCTTTCGAAATTCCTCTCTTCTAAACGCCGCAGTTGCGCAGTGGAGCCAAAAGAGGACTGGACCACTCGTATATCCTTTTGCTAATCAATATGGCTATTTAAGGCTTCCAAAAAATGCAACTATCTTCGATGGTGTAGAGGATCCATCGGCTGGCCTCCGAGCAGCTCATATGGAATTTCTATTCTTGGTATTTGTCCATCTCTCGTAACTGACTTGCTAACTGAAAAACAATCCAGGATCTTTATCTTGCTACTACGCCTTCGCCGTCCACTGGACATTTCTTCACAATCCTCACAGGTCTTATATCTCCGACGTCGCGTAAGTTCTGGTTCAAGTTAGCGTTTCAATTAGTCACTGACGCAGTTGCAGGTGGTACAATCAAATTGTCTTCATCCAATCCATTTTCGAAGCCTCTTATTGATGGAAATTCCATTAGCACTCCCTTCGATATTTTCACACTCGTTGAAAGCGTCAAATTAGCAAAACAGTTCGCAAGTAGCAATGCGTTTAAAGGCTATCTCTCTGGCCCATATGGAGACTTAGCGACCGCAAACACCGACAGCGAAATAGCGACGTTTGTCAGGAATACGGCTACGGTCGGTCTTCACATTGTAGGGACCGCAGCTATGTCACCGAAAGGCGCAAAATGGGGTGTGGTAGATCCTGATTTAAAAGTGAAAGGAGTCGATGGATTAAGAGTCGTTGATGGATCAGTCCTGGTAAGACTCATTTGCGTTAAATTGTCCACACTGACGCGAATACGGTGTTACTTAGACATATGTGCCATGCGCTCATACTCATGGGCCAATTTACTTAGTCGCAGAACGCGCCGTTGATCTTATTAAGAACGACTGGAAGTGACAGTCTTCTACTGCTACTTGGTAGTCTTTCAGCTTCACATGCGTTAGTTAGAAGGCGAATGTCTTGCCTAGAACGAAATTTGGCCATTTAGCCGTATGATTGATTTTATGAAGCAGGCAAGTAGCAGGAATGAAGGCATAAACATCAAAAGAGCTTCATGAAAGCATCTGATACATATCTTAGTTGCAGAAAGTGTCCAAAGGTGAAACAGCTCTTGCGTGCCCAAATCATTCACCCTTGACGCACATACAGGTGGTGTACATATATTCAAAATAAACCGATAAACAAGCCATAAATATATTCACAAAAGGCACTACAATATATCATAGACCACAACTCTTTCACCATAGCAGTGTCACACATGGGGATATTTTGGAAATAAACTATAGAGAACACCGGGCCGGAAGCTCATTGCTTCTTCTTTTTGGACGCTAAAATTACCCCAACTATCAGCAAAAGCCACAGCCGGAGATAAAGGTGGGCACATACCACCAGCTTTCGCCTTCGCCGACGCCTTCCGCTTGCCTCCGCCCTCCGTTGGCTCGGGCTCAGGCTCGGGCGTGGGCGACGCAGCCTTCTTCCTGGACTTGGTCGCCTTACCCTTCTTCCTCCCGAGGATGGCCCACGCGCCCACAGGTGCTCCGGGATCGTCCGCGCATTCCGGGCAGAACCACTCGCCGTCGGGGACGGCGTCAAGAGGCGGGTCGAGGCACCCTAGATGATAGGGGGCGTCGCACTGCGGATCGGGGAGGGGGGGTAGTCAACGGTTTCGTCCGCGTGGGAGGAAGAAACGATGGCTTACCTTGTCGCACTCCAACGGATCCCCGTCGTCCTTCCCGCATTTGACGCACTGCTCCGGCGCGCTAACATCTAATGGATGTCTTGGGAGGTCCGCCATTTTATCGTTGGGCTTGGCCAGTAGGACCGTGGTGTTCTGCCCCGCAGCGATGCTATCAAACGTAGTGAATCAAGGACAGTGAATGTAGACTGTAGAAAAGGCATACTCAATGACATCAATCCCATTGAGGGGGTTGTTCCTCACGGGTTTCGTAGAGCTCTTGGGCTCTTCAGGGCCCAGCCCCAGTTCCCCTGAAGATGGCTTGGGATGCAAGGTACAAAGGACAATGGAGAGGAAGGCGCACCATTGGCAGCGTTTTGCCCCCAGCAGACAGTCATGACACTACTTTCGTCGTCAGGTGTGGTGAGCCAGTGGGTCACGCCTCCTGAACGAGTGACAACAATTTTACACCCCCTGATTGCATGCAATTAGTGAGAGGTAGAGAAGATCAGCGACGAGCTCACATGATGTCTTGCATGAAGCGGAAAGTTGAGTAGGGAGATCCAGAGGAGCCTTGTCAAATAATGAGTGGTTTTTAACCAAAAGTGGCGTGTAGCATTACCTTCTCCACTGTTTTTCCACTAGATAAAACATCAACGGACCGAAGACAGTGCTAGAGCAACAACAGAACATACCTTCCCAGCCATCCAATACATCCCTTGCTTATCAACCACCACGCTATTCGACGGCCCCGCAATGACAGCAGCACCCATCGTAGCCTCATTCGGCCCAGCGAACTACAGGTACCACTATCAGCATCGGCACGGAATTGAACTGTCTCAACGCGCGACTCACCTGCGGAACGACTTTGGGCTTAAGTGCGTCCACCTGGTTGCCCAAGCCTAGACGGCAGTACCCATTGTATCCCCACACATACACAAGCCTGACGTGCGGGGAAGAAAGATATGAATAGCCTGCATGGGGCTTCTGAGCTGAGAATACCACACGCACCCCGTATCATCCAATGCCAGGCTGTGCTGAGGTCCGGACACGATCTGCACGATCTTCTTTCCGTCCAGCTCCTTGACGTAAACTGCCGTTTTCGTTAGTCACTGCGCTTGGAAGAAGAAGGAAGGGCGAAGGCTTAACTGGGCGTGGATTCGACGTCGTAGCCGGTCTTGTTCCCTGTTATTATGCGCTCGCCGGTCGTCCCGTTGCCCAGTTGCCCTTTCTCGGCACTGCCGAAGGAGAACACTACCAAGATTCTTTCAGTTAGAGAATAAGGAGGTATAGGAAAGACAGAAGCACCTTTTCCTGTGTCGGTGAGCGCGATGGAGAATGTTATTCCTACTGAAACTTGGACGACGTGTTCCTTGTTGCCGTGGTGGGTGACATTGACCGCCTTAAACGAGGAGATTTCGGGGCAAGCGGAGTGTCCGCACTATTCCAGTCAAGAACAAAGGTCAAAGGAGAAGAATAAAGGGTGAAGAGCTCGTGGACGACGCACCTGGCCCAAGTTGTTCGCGCCAGCCGACCAAACGGTGCCGTCACTTCCGACCAATAACGTGTGGTTCCTTCCACAAGCCGCGTGAACGAACTTTGTACCCTTGGGCGCTCCCAGCTCGGCGGGTCTAACCAGCCTGGGCGCGTTCTCCGAGACGTACTCGATGCCGCTGACACCGAGGCAGGAGGAGCCATTGCGACCGAACAACCACGCGTCGCCGTCGAGGTCGAGCACTACGAAGTGACAGCCGCTGCACGACGTGTGGATGGAGACGGCCTTGACGTTGACGAGCGAGCGCAGGATGTGGGGCTCGAGGAGGTCCGGATTTCTGCGTCGTGTCCGGGATGGTGGGGATTGCGGCCAGAATGGTGAGTTCGAAATTCAACATTGGCCTCTGGATGAACTTTACTCACATTGGCCCCTCTGGCTCCTGTTGAGCAGCCCCCCCGCGCTCTTTGCGCCCCAGTTTCGGCCTGTGAACATTGTAGAAGAGGAAATGAACGAGTTGGTTGAGTTTCGCGACTGTGAGAAAGCGTGTGCGCTTGTGCCTACCAGTCTGTTCCCCCACAAATTAGGACTGGGGGAGCCAGGACATCAGCTGCGGGGCTATTTATGTGAGCAGAGAGGCCTTACCTCGTCCCCACTGCGGTTCAGCGGGCGGGACGTGCTCATTGCCGGTATTCGCGCTGGTGCTCATGGTGTCGAAGGTTGACAGGGAGACAACAACTTCCCCACTTCTGCTTCGGGTCACTACGCGCTGAATTTCTCCAAATAGAGCATTATACAAGTGTGGTAATTTCTACGTCGAACTCGTTACAGTACATAATGCCCCTCAGTCCAAGTGTCTACTGGAGTGCCTCGCCGCGTGTGGTACACGAGAGACAAAGGAAGCTCCCCGTTTTACGCGACACCGGCCTCGGGCGGGCGCTTAAGTCAGGAAAAGGGAACTCTTACGCGGCGTCTGCTATTTGTGAACCTATCAAGACTGCAGAGTATAGTAAATTTAGTTACGAGCAAGTATATGGGGTGTAGGGACTTACCAATGGACGTCCCCGAACGTTTCAGGGAATACTGTAACAGGACAACCGCTAAGAAACATCACACAACCTGAAGCAGAACTAACTCACCGAAAAATCATCGCCTGACAGCATTAGCACATCGCCATGGATGAGGTGGACCACCACATTCTCCGTAAGGGGTTTCTCTGGCGGTAACTTGGTAGGAGCCACAGGATTCCCATTGGCAGCCCTCGGAGCATCCGCGTCTCCTGAAGCCGCCCCCTCTCGGGCCCTTTGCATAGCTGGAATATCGGCTTGGGTAAGTCCAACCACTCTACTATCTGCAGGCGGTTCCTCGTGTGGGGGCATGTTAACAGCCCCAGAATCTCCGGTGGTAGGGGCATCTATACCTCCTAAAGCCAGTCCGTCTCGAGCCACATCGACGCTTTCCTGGACCTCCTCGTCCATAGTTTCAACATTACCACCAGTAGTAGGAGGACATCCGCCATCCTCCATAGGCAGCAACACCTCCAGCTCAGAAGGTTCCACTTTCAACTTCACCAGAACGGGCTTTGACTTGCGCTTAATCGTCACATTGACGTCGCACCCCAAGCACATGAGTAGCACGGGGTGCTTGCTCGCCTTTAAGAGGTCGATTCCCTGCAAATCCGTGAGCAAAGGCGGCAATACACGGAGACTGAATGCTAAAAAGTTTAAATACACACCTTCCTGGTTCCAGATGTCACCCACGCAAGGATAGTCATCTGATTAACCCCAAAACCCTCGCTGTCCTTAGACTCTCCATAACTGCTCGCGCGCGCGAGGAGCAGGTCTTTCGCTTTACGAACCACGTCAGGGGCATTCTTCCACGCAACGGCGTCGCCATCCGCACCTCTGCGCGGGGAAGATACGCTATACGTGAAATATGGAGTGGCTATGGAAAACAACAAAGGAGAGTCAGCTGCCACACAAACGATAGTCGAGAGAGGCTCCATAAACTTACTGATATCCGCCTTCTTGCGTCGCAGCGGAACATCCAACTGCAGGTCTCTTAGGAGGGCACTTGCTGGTACTTGCAATGAGGCGATGTTGCACGTGAAGATATGCTTGAGCACGATAGCTCCGTGCTCTGAAGCACTAGTGTACGTGAGCGTGCGCATCCCGTCGCGCCACATCGCCACTTTCGCGCTCCAGAAACGCTTCTCGTACACGTTGTACGGCAGCGACAGAGGCAGCGTCTGCTGTGGATCGCGCAGGCGTGATAGCTCGTGCGCGTAGCCGACCGCAGGGGGTTTGTCCTGCACCCTCATTGTCAGCAAGGGTTCATGGCAGGACACATCCTCACACGAACCTTACACGCCGCACTCGCGCACCGCCGATGCCTCAACAACTCCTGGAACCCAAGGCGTCCACATGTCTCGCAGAACCACCCGCGCGGGAAAGCCTCGTCTGCGACCATGGACCCCAATGGGGGCAGCAGCTGCATCGGCAGCAGGCTGTGGTACAACTCATCCAGGCGCCGATGCCTCTGTGGGTAATTGGGGTGCAGCCGGCGGGCACGGAGATATCGAAGCGTGGATTCGCAGCCAGAGACGCAGCTAGAATCGGAGGGATTCGTGGGCGTGGATTTGGGTGCCCACCACGGTGTGGAGAGTAAGGCGAGGGATTCGGGTTCGACCAGGTATTCTTCGCCTCCTGGAATCCATTGAAGGTGGAAGCGCCATTCCACGCGCCCACTCACTGGGTCAGAAGGGGATAAGGCCTTGTCGTCCTCTTGTGGATCGCGCGAGGGCATGAGGGGTTTCTCCTGTAGCAATGTGAGCATGACAACACCAACAGCGAGCGAAACGCGAAGAGCTGACCAGGGCATGGGAGATCCTAAAAAATCCCAGATACACGTAAGCATACTCCTGTGAGAGCGACATGGCCCATTTATCCTGGAAGATTGGCCGGGAGGCGACGAGGATGAGAGGGGTGCCCTGGACATATGCATCCAGCAAGATTTGGATCTCTTCTGGCAATACGGACGGTATCTTTTCATCGACCATCGAAGCTGAGGCCTTTTGGGCGGAGGCTGCCTTTTCTCGTGCTGCCTCTTCTGGTGGCTGTGGAACTTCCCCACGAAGGGTGGGTGATGGGTCGTCAGTAGTAGCAGCACGGATCACATCCCGAAGCTTGACGGACTGCCGTAGTAAAGACAATTTACATACACCGACACATGCGGCTGGTTCTGGCGAAAAAGCGACTGTGGAACAAGGAGGTGCGCGGGTGGGAGGATCCGGAGCCGAAGCGGCTTGGGTTTTAGGGTTGAACAACACGTCGGCATCGATGTTGACGTGCATATTGTTGCAACGTAAACATCCAGGGATGAACCTCATGCGTGTGCACGGACATCGCGCAAAAGCTCCAGTCAATCCGCTCTCAGTGGATGGGCTGACTTTTGGAGGCAAGGGAGTCGAATGCGCGCAGGGAGAAGGAATGTTTAGTTGTGATGAAGCCCGCGTAAGGAGGCCATGAACTTGCTCGGGTGAGACACTCCTCGTGGAGAGTTGGGCGTTGATGAACGCTAGCGGAGAATTTATAAGCCGAGCCTCCTCAACAGTAAGTGTACTCTTCTGCACGTCATGTTGACGCTCTAGTCGAACGCCCGAGCAATAATCGCATTTCCCATCGTCCGGGACCACATCTGGTGCGGGCCCGGGCTTGCGTAGGCCGGCAACGGTGCAGGTGAAATTTCGTACCCTAAATAGCGTATCGTCAGAAGGAGCAATAGTACGTAGCGAGTCGAACACACATGGTCAGCTCGATCGAGTGCTTGTTGTTATTCTGGCTCACTGAAACACCAATAGTGCCTTTGTCCTGGAGAAGGACCATCGGGACTTCCGAAAGTACCCAAGATATGCTGTTAACGCATTTGTGGGGAGATAGCTCCGGCAAGATGGAGGCAAGATCATCTCTACTCTTTAAAGCAAAGATTGTAAGCAGGAGCTCCCATTGATGGATAGCTTCAACTCACACTAGACCAGATTCTAGGCTTCAGCGCTTGCGTGTGCTTATCCTTCATCGCCCAAACTTCAGATTTTGTAGGCGGTACTACTATCCATTTGGCTTGTCTGCCAGAGAGCGACGGTTCTAGAAAGTGATAGCACATGCATTCTTAAATCTGGCATATAATAAAGACCGAATACACCCACTATCTTTCTTTCTGCCGCTGGTTTTACGTGTCTTCACAGAGATTATTTCCGTGTCATTGGGCTTTTCAGCAGTATCCATGTCCGTAGTACCTTGCACATCTTCGGACTTTTTTAAGCGTTTCGACTTCTGTGCAGTACCTGCACCCTCATCTTTCTTGGCCCGCTTCCTTTTCGTCGGACTCGTACTCGTTGGCTGCTCATCTTCCTCCATCGCAGTATCCCTGGCCGCCGAGTCGACCTTTGCAGCTTCCTGACTCGCCCCATTTTCACCAAAAACTCCGCTGAAAAGACTCGATTCCTGTACCATCTCCATCTTCATTTCGTAGTCCACTACCCCTAGATTTAACTGCGCATCGTGTGTTTGCGGCACAGGTCCCTCAGTCTCCCCATTCGGTGCTAAATCCATGGAATCGCAGGATCCTTCCTCCTAAGAGGATCTCTTTGGTTGTATTTCGTTCCTCTGTGCTATATCCGCGCTTCAAATCGAGAGGAATGCCAGCAAAAAAGAGCAAGGTCATGGGAAAATAAAACAACGTGGGAGAAGAATGAAGACGATGCCAAAATCGTCACGTGCGTCAATTGATTAATGGATTTCATGACGCCCACCTCACGTAACTCAACAATGTCCGGACATCGAACGGGATTTAGGTTATCATTCAAAACTTAAGTACAGAAAAGCTGGAAAAGGCGCACCTGTAGGAATTTGTCGGGAGCCTGCAGGCGGACCGGCATAGTCATGATCCTAGCGTCACGTGATATAAACTGATTACCAAGAGCGTTCAATTAAAATAGACACAAATTCTGCCAAGTATAACCGTCATCCATCAATGATCAAATCTGACTGCGGCGCTCTTGTATCACTGCTTTCGTTGTGAACGCCGTCGCCAAGTCGTTTCACCCTCGATGCTATGTCATCGACAGTTCATAACCTGGCTGCGTGCGACAACCGACAAGCCCTTTTTATCCCATATTAGCTCGATCCAAAGCGCCCAACGCGTGCGAGTTAACGCAGTCACTGTTGTTATTTCTTTTGATCGCGAGGACTGATTACCAACTGGTAGATTGTCACCCTTACCAACTAAGACTCAATGAAGAATAGTTCTACTCCATGGAAAAATATTTTACTGATTCAAAATGTTCTTTTAGGATCTATCGTACTTCCAGTATTTTAAATCACTACAGGTACATTTTTCTGCCTTTATTTACGGTGTGAATATCTATTATGCACACAGGCTCTGGAGTTCGATTGAATAGCTCCAAGGCTAGACATTAGGGTTCATATCTTATTGCTCGATTGCTCGAATTCTCTGCTCTCCTCGCGTTGAAGATTCGACATTTCGATTGAATCACATTTGATAGTGAATTAAGATAGTCGATATATTCAATGTGTGATATGAAACCATTGGGACAAGCTGTCGTGCTGATAAAATCTGAACACAAGGTTTTCTACTTCGAGAAGAATAGAAGCGCGAGTCTTTTGAATTAGTAAAATTTCAGGCTTCTGATTTTTTTTTCTCTCAGGCGATTTCGCGTAAGGGAGGGGAAGACTAACGTACTGCGCAAAGGCTTTCGCTACTTTCCTCGCCGACTCGAGTATTGTGGCGCGGGTGGCAAGTACCTTCCAGGCAGATTTAGCTGGAAGATCATTGGTCTTAACGCTATAAAATCCATAGAATCTAGAAAATGGCCCAGCATAAATATTCTATCCTGGGTTCTACTCTTGAAGTGAAGATGCGTCTCTTCTTCAAGTTTGCTACTCTTGTGCTGGCCCTTGCAACGGCTGTCATGTCATTCCCGGCTCATGGCTCTCTCGCTGAACTCTCTGAAGGTGAGATAGCACACATCATTCCTACGCTTAACATTCGCACCGCTGAACCTGCGCCTGGGCCATTGAAGAATACATCGACAAAGCTCATCAATGATGAGGCTCACACTTGGAAGCCTTTGCAACCCGGTGATATTCGCGGTCCTTGCCCCGGCTTGAATACTTTAGCATCTCATGGTGTACGTTTGAATTAATGTTCGAGCATGGCTTCAGTACTAATATATATATATATATATTATAGTGACTTCCTCGCAATGGTATTGAAACTCCTGAAGAAAATGTGAATGCGGTTCAAGAAGGTCGACAGATTTTTTTTTTATCTTTGAAATGGTCTTCTAAAGATGCGTAGGATTTAACATGGGGAATGAGCTTGCTATCTTTGTCACTTATGCCGCTTTTCTCGTCGATGGAAACATGCTCACCAATCTCCTGAGCCTCACAGTTTCTTCCAGAACAGCCAGTTCCCTAATGATTTCCATCGCTCCAATAAATCTGTTGGCATGGACGATATCGGAAACGGCATCTCACAGCTCTTCCTTGCCTATCCCTTGCAACCGGGTAACAATCACGGTGCTGGGAACTATGTGTTAGATCCCACGTCGGCTAATTTTTCTCAATTTTGCCTGCTATACACCAACTTCGTCGAGAAGACTGTCCACTCGCTCTACCCAACCCTAAGGGTTCCTTGCGTACCGCCTTGAAAATCAATTTAAACACTTTCTATCAGCAGCTGCAAGGTTCGGGATGTCAGCAGGTTTTTCCTTACGGAAAATAAAGAGTAGATTTTTCTATTGTTACAATTAGTCCAGTATTTCGAAGATTTTGGTTGGTCCTAGCTTTTATGAAAGTCTCGTTCTGCATTTTGAATATCATTAAAATAACCTTGTGTTGAACTCCCGTCTTAATATCGGCCCGGGAACATAACACCTTCGGAATTAAACTCCAACAAATAAAATGTACATACCTAAATTAAAATAGGAAGTATAGTTGTCAAAGTTTTGCCGAGCTTGTTTTTGTTTTTGTTTCTCAACAACGTTGTTCATCAGATTCACAGGTGACTGTCCATCCACCATTGCATGACAGGCGTGTGCACTAATCGGCTATCGGAAGTAAATCGGAAGGTCCACAGAATATTAACACTGCAAACTCGGCAGTGGACAAAACTGGACACGTACAAATCTCTCCGCAGTTTCGAGGCAGTCCTATCCTCCCTGAGGTAACCTGGAGACATCTTCCCTTGCAGTCGAGTAAGACGCAACATCACTGCAGATTGAGATAAAAGACGCAGCTCTTAGCATCCAAGAACTTGCTGGACCCTCATGCTCAGTTAATCAGGTTAACTTCTATTTAAAAATAGCTTGAATTACCTGTCGGGCACCTCGGAATTGTCCACATGCCATGTGCAGTACCCGTATGATTTGGGAGCGCGACTCGGCATGCTGTCGCGCCGGGAGAGCGTGTTACGCAAGGCTTTCTATGTTGAGAAGACTGAGTGCTGCATGTGAGCCTTTCAACGTTCGAAACCTCACAGGTTCCTGATTTTCTCCAGATCTTGCCCCCGTGTAAGCAATACGAATATGTAAAGTGACGGGCTGCGCAATGGTGTTGACCGCTTTCCTGGCCGACTGATCTTTATACCGCAGCCGGCAGGTACCTATCCGAGAGACTTCCCTGCAAACGAGATCACTATCAAGGCTATAAATTCTATAGGATCGACGATATGACTCAACAGAAATCTTCCTTCCTCAGACTCTGCTCGTGAAGTCAAGATGCACCTCCTATCCCACTTAGCTACTCTTACTTTGACTCTTGCAACGGGTTCTGTGGCGTTCCCAGCTTATGGATCACTTGCTGGACTTTCTGAGCAGGAGCTAGCACGCATAATTCCTACGCTGAAAATTCGCGACGCTGAGCCTGCTCCCGGACCATCTAAGGATACATCGGCGAAGCTCGTCAATGACTGGGCTCACCCTTGGAAGCCCTTGCAGCCCGGCGATATTCGTGGGCCTTGCCCGGGCTTGAATACTTTGGCATCTCATGGTGTACGTGTGTGGATTACCGTCGGAGAGTGGTCTCAATACTAATCCCTCTCTCTCGACAGTGGCTTCCTCGAAATGGTATTGCAACTCCTGGTCAAATCGTTAATGCGGTACAAGATGGTACGCTCACCCCTTTTCCTGTATATGCGGACTATCTAAACTACTGTACGTAGGATTCAACATGGGAAACGACCTCGCTGTCTTTGTTACCTATGCCGCTCATCTTGTCGACGGCAACATGCTCACTAATCTCCTGAGCATCGGAGGAAAAAGCGCCAAGACTGGACCTGATCCTCCCAAGCCTGCTATAGTCGGAGGATTAAATACACATGCCGTATTTGAAGGTATGTCTAAGTTCAATCGTATTTGATATTCTGGTGATTTACATTGCATTCTCACTACCAGGCGATGCTAGTATGACTCGAGGTGGGATTTCCTTCCATTTAACTGAAAGCATGGTAGATATTGACTCTTCATTTCATAGGCGACGCATTCTTCGGGGATAATCACGACTTCAACGAGACACTCTTCGAACAGGTATATATTTATCCTTGGTCTACATTGACAAGATACCTGATACTCACCTGTCACGTAGTTTGCTGCCTATAGCAACCAGTTTGGTGCCGGAAACTACAACCTGACGGTTGCAGGCGAGTACAGATGGCATCGTATCCAGGATTCGATTGCGACAAACCCCGAGTTTTCCCTCATCTCTCCTCGCTACTTCACTGTATTTGCCGAATCCGTTTTCCCTGTCGTTTTCTTCGTCGACGGAAGAGTAGGCAATGGGCAGCTCAATATGGTGAATGCGCGCGGTTTCTTCCAGAATAGCCAGTTTCCCAAGGATTTCCATCGTGCCAATGGATCCGTTGGTCTTGATGAGATTGGAAATGGCATTGGCGAGGTTTTCCTGGCCCATCCCATTCAACCGGGCACCAACCATGGTGTCGGAAACTATGTCGTGGATCCTACGTCGGCCAATTTCTCGCAATTCTGTCTATTATACACCAACTTCGTCGGGCAAACAATCCACTCGCTCTATCCCAACCCTCAAGGTCCTCTCCGCACTGCTTTGAACACCAATTTAAATAACTTCTACGAGCCGTTGCAAGGTTCGGGGTGTCCGCAGGTTTTCCCTTACGGAAAGTAATTACTAGGCTTCCTTTGCATTACAATTACTAGTTATTTCACAATTCTTAATCTTAGTATCTATGGTTGTTCAAGGCTTCTCATCCATACCATCTTTCATAAATGGCTCGTTCTATATTGGTTATGAAATTTAAATAATAAATGACAATGTTGTCACTATCACGTCGGCCCGAACGGGTTGCGGATTCAGAAACACTGCCTTATACAAAGATCTTGAAAGGTTATACATTTCACAACGCTTTCATTCTCGTCGAGACAGCTTTCTGACATGCGCGCAGTAAAACCCCACCACTGTCAGATTCCGCAGTCCTCTTTACAGCATAGAATGCTACTGCTCCGCATCTCCGTCCTTCCTGTATTGGACGGTGCTGTGAAATTCTAATTCAGGTACTTATTCAATCTCCAGACGAAACGCTAGTCCTTCTGCATCAGTGCGGACATACCAGACTCAGGGGACAACTAAAAACTGAACGAGAATGCAGGCTCCCCAATCGAGAATCTGTAAATGCAACCGGTCTGTAGTACTCCGATAAGTTTGCAGTGTAATCTACTAGACTTGAGAGAACGGTGTAGCAAGCATCCAGCTTATAAGCGTACTTAGACTCCGATCGTACAATAACCTTTCCCCGATTTCGAAACTTTTCCCTCGAAGCATGGAGCTGCGCAGAAAGGATCGAACTTGTGGTCATATCGTTGAGAAGCGATGCATACAACGAATATAGTAATATGTTCTACCCTGCTATGACTCACAGAGCGCAGTACGATGAACCGGTCAAAATCAAGGTGACGAAAATAGCGCGCAGCTGGTAGCAAACGCCAACTTAGTTGCATTAAACCGAAGGAATAAAATAGATATGACAGGTTTACACACTTCGAAAGTCTCAATGACATAAAAGCCCAGTCAGAACCAGGAGAACTGGAAATGTTGATTGCTTCAAAAGTATTGCAAAGAATTCATAAAAGTCGTCTCATTGCATCCCAGCCACAGAATGAAAAATGGTTATTGGTGTTCATTTTCATCCTCCGGCTCTTTCTCAGGAGCAAGAAGCCCGATATAAGAGCCGTCCAAGGCACCTAATAACGAGGCTGGTTAGTGACTATGCTTCTGCAACTGAGACTGAAATCAACTGACGACCAACCCCGTTATTATGCTTCCCTCGATATGCAGAGATAACAGGGCTAGGTGTCGACATATACATAGTCGATGCCGATGAGCCAAGGGGGTTCGGGGAGGAGGAAGGAGGTACAGAATAGTGCACCACTCGAGATGGTGTTGAAACTGGAGAGGCTGGGTACGTGGTAGATTTCGTGGAAAGGGGAAATGATGAAGCTGAGAAAGAGGCTGAAGGTGAAAAGGCGAATGGTTTCTGGGGCTGAGGACTTGACTGTCGCATAAAGCCAAGGGACGAGGATTACAAGGAGAGAAGCACAGCAGAAAACAAAGGGACGTACGTTCGGCGAAAGAACTCTAAACGCACGCTGAGGTGTATTCGCAGGGGTCTTTTTTGCACTTCTTTGCTTTGCCTGTGATGGGAGAGGCGGAGGAGGTGCACGAGGGTATTTCACGGCGTATATGCCTTCGAGAATGTTGAACGCAAACATCGTTACAGCTGCCATTTCTTCATAGGGAAAAGACGTTAACAACACTTTTCCAGGTAACAATTCTGATTAATCAGCGCACCTAGAATGCACATCCACTTGTACATCCACTCCTGTGACCATCGATCTGGGTGGCTCGATGCAATCACAACCCTCAACGCGCTCGGTAGTGATGGCACAGGTAGCAAATACGAGAGAGTGAGAGTAACCGCTAGGCCAAATCCATTGGTCCGAATGCGCTGTAATGCCTCTGCACGACGAGGCTTGAAGTAGTCAATGGCTGTTGCGAGCATCGACGAGGAGAAGGGTTTGGTGACGGTGCCTTGTGGCATGGTCCTGCTTCTTGAGTGTTATGTGATTCTGAAGTAGCAATGTCAATAGCTTAGCTGGACTCTATATTTCGACGTGAACGAGTGGTAGATGAGACGTAGAGGACACGAGGAAGGATGGTGGGCACCAAGTGGGCACTGGGGACGAACAGAGAAGTTGTCAGAGGGGCACGTGCCCGTCGCGACGAAGTTGATTTGTATTTGTTTACCTACGCCTTCTCCTGGCAGGGCGACCCGCATTCGAAAGTCGTTGCCTCCGCCAAGTTGCATGGGAATCAGATCCACCCAGAACGTCCAAAAGAGACACACGTGCACTGCCGAGCTTCTCCGGATCTTGCAGGCCTTCGCTGATTCAACCCGTCATTGGCCCGTCGACAACCTTCGTCCGTTGTACACTATCACGCTCCTTCCAGCGTTTTCAAACGCATAGCAGAGCGCGGCCTCTGAGCAAGTCGGTGGGAGCGGGAAGGAGCAGGGGGTTCAGGAGGTGCTTTAAAGTTGAGTGAAAATGGGTTAATAAAGGTGAGTACCAAATATTAATATCGCATATAGATAGCTATGTAGGTCTTCGTTAACTTGAACTGACACATGAGCGGTAAGTTGGGGATTATTCTGCGGAGATAATTGTTTAGTAGTACTTACATAGCTGAGTTATAACCTGGTAGGTATAACTATTAAATAGCTGGGTGATTATTGTGGTTGTGGTTTGATGTCTTGAGATCTCGAATGGATTGGGAGAAGATTTATAACATTTACACATATATTGGGCTTAAATTTCGAATTCCGTTCATCTAAGATTGAAGACCTTATCATAGTCTTAAGGTATTATAACAAAGTTGTGGTCCCTTACAACGGTTATAAGAATCCGTGTCCATCGTACTACATCTTAATTTACCTTTATCCTTAAGGTCTTGCAATGCCTATAGAGGTATTATAACCATTTTTCAAAATTCGAGACACTGTAACTATCTTAGAATACTTGCTGATGATGCTAAAACTCTTCTGAGTATCTGGAACTCGCAACTAGATATTTAAAAACTTTGATGGAATCCACAATCATTTCCAAGAATTTTTAATCAGATCTGCTGCTCTCTCTGCAATAGCGTACGTTGCTGCTTGTGTATGTGCTGCAGGAACAATGGGCTTGGTAGAATGACCAGAAATTATTATGGTGAGCGCATAAACTCTAGCTTCAAGAACAAAAACTTACAATTACAGAGGCATCGACAATTCTCAACCCAAATACTCCCTTAACTTTCAAATCTGGATCCACGACGCCGTACTCTGCCCCTCTCGGTGACATAGCGGCAGTTCCGACCGCATGAAAGATGGACCCTGCTCCATTTCTGATGAATGCCTCTAGCTCTAGTTCCGTTGTGTCATTGCTGACCCGGGAAATAACATAGTCGGACCATGCTGGAGCCAAGATGAATTTTCGAAGAGTACGCACGGCTTCCCGCAAGGTGAAAATATCAAACTCTGTGGTGAGATAGTTAGGATTAATGACAGGCGGGTCAAATGGATTGCTGGAATTTATGGTCACATAACCACCTAAACAAGACCAGGAAGGTGAGACACGTGGAAATGAAGTCGAGCATGTACTGACGTGAAGTTGGCGAGACTAAAACTGCCGAAACACCCAAGAAATTCCCTGCCGTAGGGAAAGGAGGACGGGTTATTCCATTCTATTTTTGTGTCAGGATCGTGTCTGACGTATCCACAAAATTTCAACCACAGCTGAACATACCGTGAAAAGAATTTCAAAATGCGCCGTATGTGGTCCAGGGGAAGGGTCAGGAACTCGCTGGAATATGGAGGAATTATCTGGTAACCTCAACCATCCAATATTATTAAATGTCCCATCTACTAATGTTCCCGTGCGAGTGGTATTCCATAGTTTCAGCTGCTCAGCTGCATATGTTGCGTTCCGATTTAATTCCTCGAATGTATCTGTGGAGTTGACAGTCCACCTATCACCGACGACTGGATGGTCGGATAAGTTTTGTCCCACAGAAGGAAGATTCACAAGAGTCTTTATCCCGAGCTGGGAAAGAAGACCGGAATTCCCTATACCCGAATTTAGAAGTATGTGAGGTGTACCTATACTTCCAGCGGATAGAATGACTTCCTTTCTTGCTTTAACGCGCAAGAAAGAGCCTATATAATGTTAAATTCTGTGGTAGTATGATTTTTTAAGTTTAAACACACCTCCTACGCCATCCGTAAATTCAACAGCACCTATTAACGGCTTTCCCTCCTTAGAGCCAGTTTGCAATACTCTAGATACTTGTGCATGGAGCAGCACATGAAGATTATGCCGGTTAGCATATTGCGGTGCTAGATACGAAGTTGCAGAGCTGCTCCTTGCTCCATTCTTTATGGTAGACTGCGTCCAGCCTAGAGGATTAGTACATGAATAATATGTGAATGGATAATAAAATATCAAGGAATTATATAGATACTCACCAAAACCGAGTTGACTTCCAGAGTTCATATCAACGTTATATGGAAATTCATTGGGAAATTCAGCTGTTGTTTGTATGACGCGATGATCGATAGGCTGCTGGAACCCGGCAAGGCTGACGGAATTAATTCCAACGAAACCGTGCACAGTAGGGTTGAATTGCCCAGTGGTGTTGTGGTTATCGGCAGGTACCGTCCATCTCTCGTTCTATATCAATATCTAGATGAGAAATAAAGCAGATATCAATTATGATACAGCAGATGTACTTTCCGAATGTATGGCTGTAACTTCTCCCATGACCAACCGGGGTCTCCAGTCAATCTTGCATATCGATCATAGTCCTCTGCTGATCCGCGTGTATAACCCATGAAATCTGGTAGATGCTCAGCTTCGGTCTTACTTTATCATGGTGTAAATCAACTCACTGACAGAGCTGCTTCCGCCTAAAATATGACCTCGTGAGTATGAAATCTCTCGACCGTTAAGCCCAACTTGTGGGGTCGTAGTGAAATTCCAATCGTAAGGTGTATGGGGAGTTAAGCGGGTGCAAAATAGTGGGACGGCGACGTCGAGGATATTGTCACTGCTGTCCAGGGGTATATAAAAAGAGCGATAGCAAAGATTAATCTCAACGCACGAGCCACCGGCTTCCAGAACTAGGACAGAAAATTTGGCGTTTTCTGTCAAGCGATTAGCGATGACATTTCCAGCAGTTCCACCTGGTTTCCGGTTATGGCGAGTGATCATCCTGAGGTCCGTCGCATATTTTAGATTGGACTATAACTCACCTCCAATTATTACAATATCATATTCAATTTCAGGTAATTCTTGGACTTTCTCAACGATAGCGGCAAGCGAAAGAGGGAGCAGGGCTGCTAAGAATAGTTTCATCACCTGCACGTTCTTGACAACGTCAAAGATTCCTGCAGGTTCTTTTATGTATAGCGAGAAAAGAAAATAAGTAATCCGGTCTTCGCGCACGAACATAGGTTTTGTTCCTGGAATCTAAGATATCTAGTAAGCAAACATTTCATGAGGAGTTATGCAACCATCATGTATACCAAATTCTCCCGTGGTAGAGCGTGGCACGGGCGTTAAGAAATGTCATGTGGTGACATATACACGAAGATAATGCGGAAAAAACAGTCCGATTGGCAGTATGTCTTAAAAAAGAAGTGCGACCGAAGAAGATCTGTACACCACGACTGATGAACTTGAATAGTACCGGAACTTCTTGATAACGGGAGCATTATTCTGGCCTATATTGCACTTCCGTCGAAACCCGTGTAAATCACTACATACCCTTGGCATTGAACCCTTACTCTCACATGTTTTGGTTTGTCCTAAAATTAGTGGAGCTTTGTCATTAATCTTCGAGTTCGATGTCAGTACTACGCATTTATGGTTTATCCGGAAGACAGAGTGAAAGAAGGAAAAATAGCGAGGAGGAGCTCTATGGCGAGGGATATTGTCTGCCATACGCATGTGGCCCTAGAAGCTGGAAGATATTGACAAATAAGTAGGTCAGTGGATAAATATTCAGGCTTTATGAGCGAGGAGCTATTACTCACCTGCGGTATAGGCGCATAGCCGTGTTGCAAGGCACTATTATGCGACTTGGTGTGTGTAGTAGATATACTATTATTGGAGTCCATATTTGTTATGTCGGTTTTTTCGTTTGAATTATGCTGATGACCCCCTATGTTGTTCAACGTAGACCCAATGACGTTCCAAATGGTTGATCTTCTTCGTCTTGAAATTGTGAAAACGAGTAGTGAGAGCAATAATGCGCCAAGTGCACCTCCTACAATGCCAACAATTGCACCTGTAGTTAGACTTCTACTAGAAGATGAAGTCGATGGAAGACTTGGGTTTGCGTTGTTCGATATGGTGGATCCAGCTGACGAAGTAGGTTTCGACGCAACTGCTGAGGCGCCCGATGGTGAAATCGACTTGGCTTCAGCATCATCATCTTGAGTGGTCACGGTATATCTAGACAAAAACACAGATAAGTATGTGCGGGATTAGAGGTGCCCATGAATGACATACATGAAGCCGCTAAACGTGACAGGGCTATCGAAGCTGCTTTCCTGAGAGAGCGATACATTGATAAAGTGCTGCTTGTCGTCTAGTCCGGTCTGGGAGAACGGAGGTGTTGGGTTGCATAAAGCCGCATTATCGGCACCACTGTTTCCGATGGTTGTGGTGCTCGTAACAGCTGGAAGTTTGAGTGCTGGCAATTGCTGGTCATCCAATTGGATATCCAAAACGCCTCCAATACCGGACCCCGAGTCTACGGGAGGAAGATTACCACCAATGTAATATATGGCAGTGCCTTGAAAACATAATTTAGTGGGAACAGACTTCCAATCACACGATAGTGGCGCACCAGTGAAGGTAAAGGAAATCCATGAGCCCAACTGAGCAAGCGCGGTGCAATCTAAAAGTGGTATCCATCCTTCACTAGCCCTTTTCGCTAGCTTCAGATAAATAGTTGGAGAATTGTAAGACCAACATACGTGATACTCGGATCGTTAAACATGACTGTAACATTTCGGAGTCCTGCCACTTCAGTAGCGAGTAATAGTGAGAGGAGAAGCGGCACGCAAAGCATGGCGTATGGGAGAGGTTAGCAAAGGGTTTCTGAGCTCATGATGGCACTGCAATCAAGTATGCGGGGGATATAGGGATTGTGATGGGAACTTGGAGAATTCCGCCAATGAGATTCAGTCATTGGCACGAATCACAATGATAAATTGGAATGCTATGAATCTAGGTGATGAAAGTATTTTGGACGACCTGTTCATAAACGAATCAGCCAGAACCAAGCAAGGGGTGTGAATACAAATAGATAGGGTGTTGCCGAAGCAGTTGCCCCTGTGTGCAGTGTAAGTACGTGCAAGCAGAATTTCGATGCAGAAGAAGCGTATCAGAGTCTCGATCCCTTCAATTCCAAAATCGTAGAGCTCTGGAGGGGAGGCCTCTGGAGAGCTGTTTAGGGGCGAACTGACTGCCAGAGGCGAACCGACCCACGTCCCGGGTATTCCGGACCGTTACTTTACTCTCGCATATCCAAAATAAAAGAAATGCAATATTGCATGCCTTAAGAAACACTACTGCCAGGTTTACCCTATGAGTACCCTGCACTGTTGTGCGAGTTGTAGTGGACCGTATGCAATCTATTATTTGAGTCTGTGTTCGTTATGGATGATTTCCTGGTCGAGTTGTGTTGGCTGCCGCCTACTTCATTCATCGTCGAGCCGATGATGTTCTGGAAAATGGTACTGGATCTTCGCCGTGTAATTACGAGAACTATTATGAGAAGAGCCATAACGCCTACGGCGCCAAAGGTGATGCCGATAATTGAGCCTGTGTTAAGATTGCTACTAGGAGAAGAGGAGCCCGATGATGGCGGGTTTGTCGGTGTCGAATCTATCGGCCGAGTTGATTTAGAGCCAGAGACAGCCCCAGGCGATATGGAGGCGGTAGAGGAAGACTGGGGTGCCGAAGAATTACGTGTATCGTCTGCTGTTGTCACAGAATATCTATACAGATAGTATCAGCAACTAATAGCACATCTAGTAGAGTGGAACGATTTGGAAGACATACGTGAAGCCAGTAAAAATGATCGCACTCCCCAGCACGCCCTCCTGAAAAAATGAAACATTGATACTGTGTTCCCTATCCTCCAATCCCATCTGGAAAAACGTCAACTGGTTGCAATATGATTGCAAGTCTCTACGGGCCCTGGTTTGTGCAGTGGTAGCACCTGAGGTGGCGGTGCTGCTAATATCTGGGAGTGCGTACGGCGGAAGCGTTTCCCCGTCGAGGTCAATGCCCAGGACACCTGCTGAACTTACGTTCGCAGTGTTGCTGGGGAAGTTCCCGCCGAGAAAATAGATCGCAACACCTAAAATTCAGAGCCGGAAGATCAGAACTTTTATCGCGGACATGGAACAATAGTGAAAAATGGACAAGGACAGACCGGCGAAGTTCAAAGAGGCCCAAGTCCCTAAACTAAAAGCGATAGCGCCACAATCGCCCACGCCGAACAAGGTTCCACTGCCACTGCGTGAGCCTTTCCAAGTAAAATGTTCCTAAATGAATTATGAACGCACGAGACGCTTGGGTCGCTGTATGCCACCGTGACGTTCCGAAGGGCGTTCGCCCCAGTAAAAAACAAGAGGAGAACATGACACAAAATTGACCTGGAGGGCATGCTGAAATGTGCTTAGCTGGCACACCAGATAGATGCTGAAGCTGTTAGTGGGAATCCCTTTTCCACGACGAATGCAATGCCATCTACAAGCTACGTTCTCCTTGAGAAGATCCTCGGGAATACAGCTTAAAAATACCATAACCGCCAAGCGTGTGCACGCGAAGACAAGGTCGTCAAGGTGAACATTTATGGGAAGCTGCCGTACACTAGCATGCTCACATGGATCCCGATAACTCAACGGCGATCTGCCACGTTATTTAATAAAGGACTGATGAGCACACGGAACGCTGTCCGCGAGATGCCACCATCGCGCTTGGGACGTGGGCTCCGGCTGGCAAGACAGCTGGAATATTAATGGAAAATAAAACCGCGGTTCCAGATATGAGTGTTCCAAGCGCTGAGCGCTCCCAAGGAATGGGAGGCTAAAAAGACCAGGTGTAGCGATGAGAAGAGGGAAATCCGTTGGGGTCCGGTGACGTGAATGACTCGAACTGTTCAACTAATAGTGATCTAACATGCCGCCCAAGTCGGTGGGAGACTGATACAGGAGATGCTGTGCACCAGATGGTATCATGCCTTCGATGTTGGCTTGAGCAATCAAGCTGAAGGTCGGAATTTCAAGAACATGGACAATTTGTACCCGCGGAAAGTTTGCGCTGGGTGCTCACAGAGTACCGGGCAATAAGGAAACTGGGCGGACAGCGAGGGGGCAAGAGAAAACCTTATTACTCGAGTTTCGTTGTTTTGCAGTAGAAGCATGAGCAAGCGAAAGGCTGATAAAGTGGTGGGATCGCATCAAGGTACCATTGAACGCGACCTTGAGATCATCAACACAATTCGGGTTCAAAGGAGAAGGCAGTGACCTGGGCTTGCTAGCACCGCTGATCTGCCACGTGAATCAACCTGAGTCAGTTAAGATTCATGCTATGATAGGTTGCATGATGGTACCTTTTATAACGCAAATTTGGAGCAACAGGAAAGCTATTTCTGTGGAAATACAATCTCTGAGTGTTTAATTGACTACAATAGTGGTCAACGAAAGAGTAAAGGAAGTCAAGATAAGGTTACCTGGAATGATTGAAGTGAAGCACTAGCGAGGAGCCCCAACTCCATATCGACTTTAGATTCGGCATGAAAATTGGTCCAACCGATATCGTTAACATGTTCCAATGCCACAAATTATGCGCAAACCGCGGTGGAGTGTTGAGGAGGGACTTAACCGGATGTCCGCTCACTCTATGTACTGACGCGCGCAATTTGACATTCGTATTCGCAAGTTGGAAGTACAGCTGATGGCCTATGTGGCGCCTGTGAACAAGCTGAGAAGAAAGAGGTTAAATGGTGTCAGGAACACATGGAACGAGCATGTTGGCTTCTTCGAAGTGCAATACCAGATCAAACAACAGAGCTGCTATATTTGGACCACCGGTGGGTTCTCGTATAGTACATGAGCGGGCTGCGGAGGGCCATGGCAGACTACCCGCGCAGGACAGGACGGGAGAAGCTAGGTGGGCTTCGAAGCCGACGTGTCGATTTATACGAGCTCGGAATGGCAGTAGGTCGAAGTGATGGCATAATGTTACTCCATCATCATCAAGAAACATTGTCTATCAAACTACCCTCAACACCAAGCATCAGCTTCCCCGTACACACGAATAAAAGCGCTCCAGCCACGTACCAAGATCGACATGCTCCCTCTCCTCCCTCAGCGCATCCTTCAGCTTCTGCAGCTGCACGGTAACGGCGGAATTGCTACCCTGGGCAGAGGTGCTGCGGTCCTGGAACTCGTCGAGAAAGTGCGCGAGGCGCTTCTCAGCCTTCTTGGAGGCGAGGGGCTTGACGGCGATGGGCTGGAGGCGGACGGGGGCGTTGAGCGGGGCGTCCATAGTGGTGGTGGTGAAGAATTTAGATGGTAAAGCGGTATTACCTAATGCCAAGCAAGAATACCCCGCGTGCACGTGACAGAAATTGAATCGTACGAGGTGAATTGAAAAAACACACAAATGCAACTGATTCTCTTTAATCCGTTCACCCTCCCTTCGTGTTCCCCTCCTCCCCCACACGATGGCCGCAATCAACTGGCTCGCCCTCCTCCTCACCCACCCGTTCGAGTTCCGCACCCTCCTGCAGTACTGGCTCTACCATGAACAGAAGCGCGACATCGCCGCGGTGAAGGAGCATCCCACGTCCGGCTGGGACCGCGCGTCCATGCGCCGGTGCTGGGAGTTCCTCGACCAGACCAGCAGGAGCTTCTCGGCGGTGATCAAGGAGCTGGATGGCGATTTGGCGCGCACGGTGAGTGCCCTTCCTGTTCTTGAAGGACTACGCGTACTAACCTCACCCCGCCTCCGCCCCGCCCCGCCTCCTAGATATGTATGTTCTACCTCGTCCTTCGGGGCCTGGACACCATCGAAGATGACATGACGATCCCCGACCCGGAGAAGCAGCCCATCCTGCGCGCGTTCCACGAGCACACCGTCACCCCCGGGTGGAAGTTCGACGGCTGCGGCCCGAACGAGAAGGACCGCCAGGTGCTCGTGGAGTACGATACGGTCGTTGAGGAGGTTAACCTCCTCTTACCCGAGTGCGTCTTCTCTCCTCACCCTTGCCCTTCCCTGCTCACTCTGACTCCTCCAGATACAAATCCATCATCATTGACATCACGCAAAAAATGGCGCTCGGCATGGCGGACTACACACACGCCGCCTTCTCCTCCGGCACCGACACCCTCTACCTCTCCAGCGTTTCCGAATACGACCTCTACTGCCACTACGTCGCCGGCCTCGTCGGCGAAGGGCTCTCCCGCATCTTCTCCGCCTCCGGCAAGGAGGCCCCGTGGCTCAGCACGCAACTGGAAATCAGTAACAGCATGGGCCTCCTTTTGCAGAAAACCAACATCATCCGCGACTTCCGCGAAGACGTCGACCAGCGCCGCTTCTTCTGGCCGCGCGAGATCTGGGGGCAGTACGGATTCACAGAGATGAAGGATATGTACGCCCCTGGCGCGGAGCAGAGAGCGCAGTGGGCGCAGAGCGGGATGGTGCTGGATGCGCTGCGGCATGCGGTGGACTCGCTGGATTATCTAAGGTTACTGAGGAACCAGAGTGTGTTCAATTTCTGTGCGATTCCGGCGGCGATGGCGCTTGCGACGCTGGAGCTGTGCTTTATGAATCCGGAGATGTTCCAAAGGAATATTAAGATAAGGAAGGCGGAGGCGGCGAAGGTGCGTTTCTGGGTTTTTTTTCCCCGCGATTTGGAGGAGACTAACTGCGTTGGGGGTTGTAGCTCATAATGCGCTCGACGAACCCCCGCGAAGTGGGCCTTATCTTCCGCGAATATGCACGGAAGATCCATGCGAAGGCCGTGCCGGCCGACCCGAACTTTATGAGAATATCAGTGGCATGCGGGAAGGTGCGTTCTCCTCCCTTTCTCTCCTCTCCCCCCCCTCTCTCCCTGCCTCTAACCCTCCTCCCCCCAGATCGAACAATGGCTCGAACACAACTACCCCTCCTTCGTGCAACTCAACACCGACGGCCAAAACGCCGGCCAAATGACCTTCGATCCTTCCGACGCACGCACCAAGATCGTCACTGTGGGGCAAAAGCTCGAAGCTTCTTTAGCACTCAAGAAGCGGATGGAGGATATACGTAATGGGATTGAGGTCGGGGAGTATAAGGAGAAGCGGCCGGAGGGACAGGGCGGGGAGGGGCGGGAATTGATGATGTATGTTGCGGCTGGGTTTGCGCTCATTTTGGCGATGTGTTTGGCGGTGGTGGGGGGCGTGGTGTGGTTGACGAAGGAGTATTGAGTGGGGGGAGGGCGCGATTTGGATTTTATGTCCATACTCGGCGGGATGCCGTGCGCGTGCTTGTTAACATGACGCGGTGTAGTGCGCACTGCGTGGAACGTTTGCGTTTACATGCATGTGCGCTGTGGGCACAGGGATAGGGCAGGGGATGTCGATGAGAGCCCGCTCGGACGAAAGCCTAAATATAAAATCATCTCCACTTCTACTCGCGGACTTTCGGTGTACGTATTCTACCTACGACTCTTAATGGCTTGTTTTTCTTTATTGTTCATATATAACCACTGTTCCACGCTCAACTCGATAACGAAGCGCCATGGGTACGCTTCTGCTAATCACACCTCAACCAAGACCTTTAAAGTCACCCTCCGGATTAAAAATTAAAAACATCCGATGAATCTGATCCTCACCCAGCACGTGGCACCGCAACTATGTGTGCGGTGCGAACGTTTTCGGCGTTATGATAATATGATGCTTCTCATCCGCCGGCACTAGCACATAGCTGTAACATCGTCTCGAACGACCTGGACTCTGCGACGCACCTCCACGATCCCACCATGTGCACCCCCTCTTCTTCCTCACTCCACGGCGCGGGTTTGAGTCTTGACCCAACAACCTAGGTGCAAAGGTCCTGTGCACAGACGCTTGACAGGCGCTCACCAGTTTCCCTTCCATCTATGAGCCTTTGGATGACGAACTTGCATACCCGCGGCGCTACTGAGACTCTGATGTTACAGCAGTGAGGATGAATGGGTCTTACCTTCTTCTGGATGCGGGACCCCGCACGACCTGACTTTGGACATCGTAGATCTTTGAGGAACGCTTTTGGGCCTCGAAAAGTGGGTCCGTTGTATCTACTAGTTTCGTCCGCACGGTGCTGGGACACACTCTCTTTCTGTCGGGAAAATTCGCAACCATTTCAATTATGGCAGCTCTTTGCTATTTTCTGTGCTGAAGCAATGGGGATTATCAGACGCCAGCTACCTCGTTGCTCCCAATATCTCATGACTCTGGGCCCTCCTAGTGCTTTTCGTGGATATAATTGACCATGATCTCTTTTCGTATTGGAATTCCAGCGCTACTGGTGGCCCAGGCTATCATTTAACGGGCGACGATACAATCTCTATCGACATTCGCTGAATCATTCTTTCCGCATTGACCCCGGCAACAAATAGTACCGGCAACAAATCTCTTCAAGCTACCAAAGAACGACTTTCAGGTTGCCAATTAAGGTTCTGGCAGTGGTTTCGGCGCTCTTATAAGCAGAGCGCCAGCTAAAGGAAAGGAACGTTATTCCAGCGTGGTCACTATAAGGAACGGCCGGTGGACTACATACAGACATCCAGTGTATAGTACGACCGTCCATTCCAGCATGCTTCCTTCCCTTTTGTCCCTGTTTCTTTTAATTTCTACTGGATCACCTGCCCTGCGGAATGTAGTGGTAGAGTACAACGACCTAAGCATCTTGTGCGTCCTTTGGCTTTTCCGATTCTTCTTAAACGTGCTCATATGTAGCCCTATCAGAGACAGCGGCGACTGGTCTGGCATTTCCGGCTGTGGTGCCTTTAGTCTGGAGCTGGGCTCTTGGGCATCCCTGACCTTCACTGGTTTGTCAATCGTTCCCCCCAAAGGTGGGGCACGTGCTCTAACCTACCTAATTTTATTGCTGAAGGTATTGCAATATATTACGTGGGTGGTAATGCCCCTGCTTCCTCGATTTATTCAACTACGGGCAAAGGAACAGTTCTGGGTATCCAATTGGACGGTCAGCAATTGCCAGCATTTGAACTTCCCGCTGTGAATAGCACCATGACTATTGAGAATATTGGCACCAGTGATGGACCTTTCTGTAACCCTGGCACACCATTTTCTCAGACTGGACTAATCGATAAACAGCACTTCATCAATATATCGTTTGTTCAAGAAAGCACTTTGCACAGCGCTATTTGGTTCAGCGGATTCATGTACGTCATTTGTGGCCTTCTCTTAGCCCATTGCTCACTTGAATATATTTTTGTCCAGTTATACTGTGACTACCCAAGATGACGATACCGGAGCCGAATCCTTGTTGCCATCAAGCACACCTGGAACTGCATCGAAATCTACTTTGTCAATTGCCCCAAATTCATCGAGCGATCCAAACTCAGCTGCATTGAGCCTGCCCACTCCTTCCATCGGAAATCTCAGTACACGCACAATCGTCGGTATTACAGGAGGCGTGATTGGAACATTGCTGCTCGCAATACTTGTATTATTCCGAGTTATGAGCGGGCAAGGAAGATCAACTATTTTGAATGTCATTGGGTTCACACTGCACAATGTGGGCGGAAATCAGACTCATTCACGCAGCAACACTCACACAATAAACACGAATTCAAATAATGTTGCATTTACCACTCATGCCAACTCTCACAATACAAGTTGCACTGAAACTACAGTACCATAAGTGAGTGGCTCTCCACTCATAAAAGTCTTAATAATTGTACATAACCACATATATATATTCTAGCCTCTGCGACCATATACATAAATTTTAAACTGGCAATAGCGTTTACTTCTTTCAGCACAGCCGGCCTGTGGGATAATCTTCAGTACAAGTGAATTAATCAATGATCCACTGCTTCTTTCTACATAATTCTTCCTGCCCATCTCCGAATCGTGTCCTCTATTCACTGCCACCAGCCCTGCTCCTGTTCCTTCTCTTCTTCTCTTTCTCCATCACTCTCATTTGCACTGTTTTCTTCCCCCCGCTTCCTCCCACTTTCGCTCTCACTCTTCTCTTCCCCCACTTCCACCTCGCCCACAACCCTGCCCATAAACCAATCCCGCGTCTTAGCATCCTTAATCACCACCGGCACCTTTATCTGTGCCATCGACACTTCACTCACCGCGTTCCGCCATTCACGGTACCGCTGGAACGTCCCCGGGGCCAGGAGCCTGATCGTCGGAGTGGCGATGTTCCCAAAGGTGCTACAGATACGGTAGCCCTCGTTTGTGGCGAGGAGGTGCGCCTGCAGGCTGGTAAGGGCTGTGGTGGCGAGGGTTGCTGGTGGCGTGTTATGTGAGTCAGTAGTCCTAAGAAATATTATACATCTCGAATCTTTACCGGTCTTCATATCATTCACTTCGACCAAGAACCCATACCCCGCCACCTTTACATTCGAGCGGGACTTCCGGATATCCATCTCCACCGTGAACTCAAGCACGTCACCCAGCTCGCGTGACACGACATCTATTGCGTTGTGCAATTCTGTTTCTGTCACGAATTCGCTAGCAATACGGAACCCAACTCTACAAGACATCATGAATCGATCATTTAGGGGGAGAAATAGTTTCTAGTAAAGTGGACGGGACGCACCCTCGACGCTCGACAAATCTGATGAGGGGCTGCCCATCGGTATGGCCAAAGCCTGCTACTTGAATTATGTCGCCCAGCCTGTACCGCCAGAGACCGTCTGGGTTTGTGACGAGGATTTCATATTTCTTTCCAGCCTCGAGGTCCCACTGATAACCCAGTACAGTTGTTTATAACATTAGGATACTGACTGAAAAGATGGAAAACGAACTTACCGCACTGCAGATAGACTCTGAATGTGCAGAGTCTCCCACTTCAACCTCAATGTACTCTAAATACTCCCGCTTGCTGACCTTGAAGAGATTAGTGTCATGGCAAGGGTCGTAAGGCAGGGCGGCGAGACATTCAGTAGACCCGTATATGAAACTGTGGACTTCGATCTCGGATCCAAAGTGATATTGTAACTGGTTTATAGTTGTTATTAAGGTGATGTCGCGAAAGATGGGTGAATTCGTACTTTGGGAATGAAGCCGGCGTATACACCACTAACATTAGCCTCGATACTTTTGATTGATGGCCAAACTTTCCGAAGCCATCCTCCAGTTCCCTTCTTTATCTCGCGAAGCTCGGCTGCGCGTGTTGGGTTGGGTTTCAACTGGGCCTATTGTATTTTTATCACGTCAGGTGGCAGGAAGAAGTGGTTGGGATTAAATCTATTAAAATATTCACCTCGAGATACGGCTTCACCTCTTCTAAATCAGACTCGTATACAGACGGCAGTGTCCCTTCTTCTATGGCCTGTACTAGAACATCCCAGTGCTCTTCTAGCACACGAACAAAATCATATACAAGCGACGCAAATATGCCCTGAATGAAGGACAATGCTGGATCTAGCACGGCGAATTGGGCGTGCATGAGGAGACAAGGTGCATATGATGGAACAAACCACACTGCCAGCGGCGAAGTAGTTCCTGGCCCTAATGGAAAGAACGATTTGAGCGTCATGCTATAGCCAGTGCGAGAGGAAATAAATACTGTTCAAACACTTACAAGTCTTCTCTTGCATGCGGTTTTTGTCGATCGGCTCTGAATCGAGTTGCAACGTAGCCCTTGTGGTACCAACACTCAACTGACATACCGGGAAACGTTTGATTTCCCCAGGAGTAGATCCTAAGTCATCTAAGATCTCAATGACTCTTCTATATCGAAGACTTCCCAAACTGCACCATGCCCTGGATGCTTGTACGTCAGAAACGAGATTTGCAAACATTCCTCCACGTTGTTCTGAGGGCAAGTTATCCGGGTATTTAGGGAAAATCTTGAATTGCCCTTCAGTTGTTCCAGACGAGTGAGCGATGTACCGAGGAAATCCTGGTGAGAGGAGATCTCGGATGGAGGATAGCTGAGGGTGCTCCGAGAAAAAGCGAGAGACGAAGGGCCGGTAATCTTCATAGGAGGAAATAGGAACAGTCTTGAAGAATAACTTCGCAAGATGTTCGTCGCCTATCGAAGTCGATATGGTGTTACGATCAGAGGGCTGGCAAACGTTCGAGCTTTCGGTTGCTGTTGCACTTTCGAGTCCAGTTCTAAACTCGGATAATAGGGGCGCTTCCTTGAGGAAGATAGTACCCATATTTTGGCGAATTATGCGAGAGAGGGATGCGATACTGCGGTTGTACAGTAGCTCCTTGAGGTCAGGAGTACATATGAGCGAAGTAATTATGGGTGAAGGTTTACACATTAGTTGAAACGTTTGAGAGGATGAAGTTGGGAGGCTTCGGAGGTCGACGACTAGTTACGTAGGGAGGCCAGCCTCACTTTAAGTACTATTTGTTTGGGTCCAAGACCGTTTATGCTCGCTTCCGCTGGGGAAGCAAGATTTAGCTCTGGATCTAGAGTGGAATTATGCGGGAAGAGAGAGGTTGATATCCTTGAACACCTTCCAATCTCAATGTCATCAATGGTGCGTATGCGTTAAAATAGACTCAGAGTATCGACCGCATGTATGCTATGCTGTTCTTGTCTCCTGATTTGTGTTCCTAAGTCGATCTTGCGATGAAAACGAGCTTATTTCATTTTAATATGTCTGTAAAGTCGCTTATCTTCGCGTAGCTGGAATGATTGGGAAGATGAACGCAGCTATTGTGGCTTTCCATTTTTTCAACCATGAGAGCGCTTCGTCTTGAACAAGCTAGAGCATACCACAGATTAATATCAGTCCATATGGATTTGAACATAGTGTATTCTTGAACATCACGCACAACCTGTCCAGCAAACTACTCCCTGGCCTTCAAGTCCTTAATCACAATATGTGCCTTTATCTGTGCCATCGACCCGTCCGAGGCCTTCCACTCTCGATATTTTTGGAACGTCCCCGGGGCCAGGAGTCGGACCGTCGGTGAGCCAATGTTTCAATAGTTGGTGCAAACTCTGTAGCATTTGTTCGAGGCTGGAATGTGAGTCTGAAGGATACGTAGAGCTTCTGAGGCGCTGGTTCCTTTCATTAAATGAGTGACAGGATTAGTGAATATGTGTGTTGTGTATTCTTACCGGCGTTAATGCCGCTTACTTGGATTTTTTTAAAACCATATCCTGCCTTCTGCCGGGAATTCCTAATGTTCATTTCCACAGTGAACTCGAGAACATTGCCAAGATATTTGGACACGAAGTCGACTGCATTGCGTAGCTCCCTCTCCGTCACAAACTCGCTTGAGATACGGAACCCGATACTAAAAATTTAAAATTCACAAGAAGCATGCATAAATACGTTATAAGATAATCCTCACTTTATGCATTTTATGAGGTGGAATGTGGCACGTACATTTAAAGCTCGATGAATCTGATCAGGGGCTGCCAATTCGAAAGGTCAAAGCCAGATACTGGAACAATGTCTCCCAATCTATATCGCCATATCCGGATTCGTTACCAGGACTTCATATTTCTTTCCAAGTTCAACTTCCCACTTTCGATGGAAAGCGCTGACAATGAAGACGTATGATAAATATTCTGAATCAAACGAAATAATACAAACTCACTGCATGATGAATGTCCTCTGAAAGTGTACCGATACTACTAGTAGATTCCCCTGCTTGCAGATCAAGATATCCGAGATACTCTCAGCTTCCGGCCTTGTAGAGGTTCGTACCATGTCGTGGGTTATAGGGGGATAGCACAGAAATCGATTCGGTAGAGTCATATGCAAAGCTGTGGGTCTCTAACTCAGAGTTGAAATTGTATTACAGTCAAACCCCTCTTAACTCATACCTTTCGGCAGACGCTCCGGGCTATGGGTTTTGAGAGGTTATGGGTTATGAGGGGCTGAATTCTGGGTAAAATGACAAGTTGGCAGTCACCCAAAGCTATGGATTGTGGGGATGTATGAGTTAGGAGGAGTACGGGTTAAGCCAGGTTCAACTGTATAGCTAAATTACAATTAGTGTTTGCTCATGTGAGGTAATGGAAGTGAGATGACAGTATTCACCTAGGGAATAAAGCTTGCATACACCCCACTAACGTTAGCCTTGAATCTTATTATTGACGGCCAGACTTTCCGAAGCTATCATTCTGATCCCTTCTTTATCTCGCGAAGCTCTGCAGCACGTGCTGGGTTTAGTTTCAACAAAGGCTGGTATATTTTATTTCAGTTGATATCATAGCAACTAGATGGTGGCAGTAATTTCTTACCTCAAGATACGCCTTCACACCTTCCAAATGTGATTCATATACGGCGGGAAGATGCCCATTCTCGATGGGCTCTACTAGAATATCCCAGTGGTCTTCCAGCACGCGAACGAAGTCAAGCGCTGAGAAGCATATATTCGCTGGATGAATGAGACTGCTGGATTTAGTACGGCAAGTTGGGCATGCATGAGGAGGCAAGGTGTGTATGACGGGATGAAGTAGATGGAAAGTGGCGAAGTGGTACCAGACCTATTGGAATGAAAGGGTAAATTTTCATTTTGCAGTAAGTTGGCATTTAAAAGGCTAAGGGTGCTTTGAAATTACTCACAAGATTCCTCATACATGCGATGCTCTTCCACATGCTCCAATGCCAGGGAAGCCCGTGCGATACCAAAGCTCAACTAACACACTGGAAAAATTTAACGTTTCCAGGAGTGGATGCTTCGCCGTCCGCGACTTCGATAAGTCTCTCATATCGAAGATTCCCCAAGCAACACCACACCATCGACTGGTCCTGGTTAGGGATGGCATCGGTAAATGGGGTCCCGCGCATTTCTGTTGGCAGATTTTCCGGGCATTTTGGAAATACCTTGAATTGACCTCCAGTTACCAGACGAGTGAGTGAGATGTTTAGGCAAGGAGGCCACAGATAGACGATAGCTGAGGATGGTCTGAGAAAAAAAGAGAGACAACACGCTGATGATCGTGATAAGTGGAAATAGTGATTTTCTCAGAGAATAGTTGCATGAGATGCTCGTCGTCTATTGTAGCAAAAATTAAATGACGAGGAGGAGACTCGGGAACATTCAAGCTCGGTTCACCTCTAGTAGTCGCATTCCTGAGTCAAGTTCTGAAGCCGAATAAGAGGGACGCTTCGCTGAAGAATGTAGTCCGCGCATTTTGGCAAATGATACGAGAGTGGGAGGCGATACTGCGGTTGCGTAACAGTTGCTTGAGGTCAGATGCAGATGCGAGAGAGGTGACTATGGGCGAAGGGTTACCCAGGGGTGGAGACATGAACAGATTAAGCGCTTAGATGCCAACGGCGGATGATATAAGGTGCAGAGACTCATCTTGAATACTTGTCTTTACATTAATTGTGCATATATAATCACTTTCAATCCGGAAACAAGTTTTAACTCTGGCGCTTAGAAGATTTGATCAGTCGAGTGTATTGAAAGTGGGACAAGAACGGCCGATATTTTTGAATATTCTTCTAATACTGCCAGTAGTGGGCATCTGAGTAGTCCTTGATTGCCCGATCGGAGTGAGATACAAATTGCAAAGGAGAAGGCCTGCTTGTCTTGGATATAGAAATGGTTGATGGCATACGATCACGGAAGGTCGATGAATTGATGATGGACAAGCCCCCGTCGCTCCAGCGCGGCGAGGAGACGAGGCGGCTGGGGGAAGTTGCCGAATCTCCGATGTTTATCTGCAACCACGAGAAACTACATGTCTCAACCGCCAAACTTGACTATGAATTACTTGAACATTGACGAACGTTTGGAACCCACATTGGCTATGCCTCAGGTGCCGGCAAGGCTGCAAGAATGAGTCTGTGAGCCTAAATTTGCAACATACTTTTTTTCAAGTTTAATGATAATCATGAGTCTAGTGAAGTTCCCCCTTCCGGGCTGGTACAGGCTCTCGCTGGTGTTGCTCTTTCCAGAGCACTGACAGTTCCAGTAAATACATACTATAGTCAAGCGATGGATATTAGGTTTCTACATAAAAACGAAGACATGATCCTATAAATATTTATCGTTCAACATTTGAAATACAAATAAGAACCAAGGAAAATAATAAGAGGGCCAACACATATATACCATCTGTGATGACAGCTGAATAACACTTAGACTAGCCTGTGATTTTTGAACATTTTGTAGTAGAGAAGAGACTCAGAATAAAGAGATAGTACCACAACCACACATTGAATTAGACCCACAGCCGAGAAAGTCCTCGATCAGATGCCGCCCAGCTGAGTCAGTGTCAGGCTGTTATACGTCGGACATAAGCTATTCCAGTCAGCTAGAAGGCCACCGGTTAGTAACCTCACTGGAGGTCGGTCGATGCGAGATACTTACTGGGAACAGGGTTGGAGGCCGCGGTATCAACAGCATCCTCTGTTAAAACCACAGCTAATCCTCTGAAATATACGCGGTAATTAGCGGGGCCACGAATAACAAAACGATGCACATACGTCTCAAGATGCCAATCAATATGGCTAGTTAAAAGAGGCGAGTATAAATTAGCAAAATATACAAATTAGCAAAATAAATGCCCATACCAATGAAGCATCCACGGGCCAGCGTTATCAGTCGTAAATCGGATCGTCACATTATCGGCCAAGCTTCCAGTGCTGACAACGTCACGCCGGACAGGGTTGGCGTAGTTGTATGTCAAACTTCCAGCACTCCGGATGACGTCAAAGGTATGCTTGTAGTTCAGTCGTTGTATTAGCTGATAACCAACGCAAGAGGTGGAAGAACACAACTTACACCGTGTAAATGGAAGGGATGCTAGAATTGAACGAATTATTTAATATGAAATGTGCAAATGTAATGCTATTCGGAGAATAACACATACCGGTCCACCAGTCACCGACGCCGCACCGGCTGGAATAGAAATTTGAATGACTTTGTTAGGCGGAAGCTCGTAAATTGAGCCAGCAGGCAGAAGAGATGCTAGTAAAAATTTGAATGTCAATACCGTAATAAGCAAAATATGGCAGAATTTGGAACTGCATACCAGCAGAAGTCGTTCCGCTGATAATTTGGAGAAGGACTGGAACTGAAGGGGGAACATAGCTGGCCCCGTTGACGGTGAAAAGACCGGTAGCGCCGTTCTAACAATGCAACATTAGCTCACATATGACTACAGCATCATGGGGTCGCTCACGAATGCTAGGGCAAGGTTGAGGTTTACGTCCGCGCCGTTGATGTTGGCAGCACCAGGCTAATATAGGACATTTAGCGTGTTGGTAACAGGATATAATGATATAAAGGCTGACTGCTCCAGGGTTGGAAAGAGGCTATGAAAGGGAGATTAAACTATTTGATTCATGCGTCCAATGGTATTACTCACATGTAGGTTCGCTTCAAGAAGAGGGAGCAACGAAATACCGCCCAAAGTCGTTGGGTCAGCGACGGTAGCACCGCTATAACGAAGGATGGCCTTATTGGTACCTCCCAGGTAGCCTTGAGTGCCGACGCTAGGGTTAGCACGAATCCCTAAGGAACACGATCCTTTGTTTGAAAAAATTACGTTGTTTTATTATTATTTAGGGCTCACAATAATTGGCCACAGGCTGATTGGCATTGAGCACGAAGGAGTAACGCTGGCCTTTATAAGGTATAAAATCAAGGATTAGTGAAGAAAAATGGACAGAAAGCAAGGCAATTCAGACCAGCGAAAATCTGAATGGAATCGACGGTAATCGGGACATGGTTGACACCGTCGACCTCGATAACTGAAAAAGTGTGACCATCGATGGAGAAAGTGAAGTTCGGATCGCAGGAGATTGAGATCAGACGGAAGCGGTAGCTGCTCGAGTACCACTACATCAGTCCATGTACACAAGATATCTGACGTCGAAGACGAACCGAGTACCCTGTACAACATTGATAACTGCCAAAGGAGAAGCAGGTCCTCCAGCATAACGGCCCAGGCCGTTTATGAGCGTGGAATCTGCTGTTCTATAGTTCATGTTATTTCTGAGGTCGTAATATATGAAAATATTGACTTACGGTACAGCGCCTGCCTGCGGTGCGACAGTATCTTGACCCATATGTCAGGGATATACAGAATTTAAATACTCAAGGCAGTACTCACGATACCTATTGATAAATTTCGTTAATACATAACCTGCTTTGAATGTTTTGAAAGCACTTACCAATCTGCAAGAGTGATGACAGTTGCGTCTGTCGATATACCGTAATTAGTATGGCAGAAGGAATATTCAAGTTCTTTATAAACACCATTATCAACATCGTAAAGGCTTGCATGGGGATCAGAAGGATCGCGAATTATAATGGCTCCTCGAAGACCATCACAGTACTGGGTAGCTAGACCTCGTTGTTAGAGAATAAAGAGTACAAGATGTCGCATGAAAGGCTCACAAAGATGGGAGTGATACCAGAAAGTGCCAGCTTGATCAGGCACATTGAAGTTGTACAGGAAAGAGTCACCAGTGGCGATGGGACATTGCGAGACGAAAGAAGGACCATCTGCCCAGGTGGTGTTCTTTTGAAAGAACCCGTGCCAATGCTACAAAGTAGGCAGGATTACTACATGAACTGGTTTATCTAAATGGTGCAAATGCTTACAATTGAGGTACTTTTTAACATGGTGGTGTCGGTTAATTGATCAATGACATTGATTTGGAAATTATCTCCCTGCGACATAAGACTGCTGAGTGAGGTGCTTCAAGTTAGTAATGCGAAGGGATACTTTACCTTAGTCCCGGCGATTACGGGACCAGGGAAAGTGCCCTCAGCAAGAACGCCGCTGCGAGTGAACCCATCTGGAGATATGTTGCCGTTCACAATATGGAGATTTGTGACCGGGCCTATCGAAGCCCAGGTTCCGCTCAGAGATGCAAGAACCGTGAAAACTGTAAGAAGAGGCGCCATGTGAGATGTTCTTAGAGTGTCAGAACAAATGCCTCATCATCATTTGCTCTTATACGCTACGAATGAAAGTACAAACAAATATTCGGAGTTGCTTTATCGAACATTTGTTTCGGACATGGGCGATGTCACTATCAGGGCACACATACCGCCAAGATTGTTGCAGAATTCGACCTGAGTTAGATCGTTACGTACAGATGACGTGTTTGATGCGAGGGCGGTGAGAACGAAATGCATCTGTCATTTCTCAACTTTGCGAATGCAACAAATAATCAACCTGGTAAGGACAAGGCGACATCCGTGACTCGTGGCATACGGATAGTGGGAAGCAGGAACATACTTTAAAATTCGAACTCAGGAAAAATGAATTCGCAACAGTCGGAGCGCTCAGCGGCGGCCATTCTGAATCTCGTGCCCCCGGGACTAGTTGTCCGCTGGGCGGGAATTGTACGGACCTACTTGTGCCATCTACGATGCGTCGAATCACCGATCTGGACCTCGTAGCTCATATTTGTAGACATAAGCCCATTTTATAATTGCATGAATTTGTGAAATTCGTGATGAGTATGATTCAGAGAACACCAGGTGTCACGAGAGGAGGAGGAGGTGAAGCGCGGGTGAAGTGCAATCGCAATCGCCACGACTTGACCGTCTCTTGTCGGAGTTTGTAAATATGAGGCTCATGCCAAACAAAGGCAATTAATCCGTTTTCTGCAGTTTCTTGATCGGAAGGCACTTTCATTAACACTCTATCATCATCTATCTTACGCAAACCAATTCTCTGGACCAGTTTACTCAATCATAGCCTCTTCTCAAGAAGGCTTCAATATTTTTTTTACTCCTTTCAGGTCTACGAAAAAGGGGAGTTCACAAGGATACTCCACTTTGATGTCTCGACGTCGACTGTTCACGTTGGATAGAAATCAGGTACCATTTCCATCGCTTATTCTGCGACATATTCTCATTGTCCTACGAACTTCAGAGACATATGGCAATATTATTTTGAACTAACTTGAATAAGGAAAGATATATGGATGACGACATATTTATATTCAAGGTTTTCTGATTCCGATAAGATTATTGACCTGCGAATGACAAGCTGTCTTGATGTGTATGCCATCTTGAAAGGTCCCATGTGCGTTTTGCTAGATCTTCCGTGATGGATTCTATCTAATTACCTTTGATCGACAGGGCGCTGTTAGATATTATTTCACACTTGAGTACACTTCGGGGCCAAAGTGAAAGCATAGTGCTGAGGTTAGATCCCTACCATCTTTGGTCCATGAAGTGAGTAGATACGGCTTGTAAATCTACAAGTTTTTCGAGAGTGATGACTTAATTCTCACACTTGCAAGTACTGTAAGCTGTAACGGATGTCTTTTCTACATCAATTTCATTTCCGAATCTCCATCGGGGTTGCGGGCACAAGTCTCTCAAACCGCCTAAAGCAGAATCACAGCCGCCGACGTCATCATTCCTGGGCGCAGAATAACAAGTTTCTCCGAAAACATTGAAGACTTCATACCCACGATGTCTCGTCGTAACACACAAAACGTCGTCATTGACGAACAAATGTCGTCAAATCATCAAGATTTTCTTGCGATTGTCGCTCGCATGAGCAGTTTGCGGAACAAAGATTCGGATTTGTTCCTGGCAGCGGCCTGCTCTTGCTACTCTATGCAGACACGCGGATACGTGTGTATTCAGATTCTGAGAAAGACGCCAAGGTCCTTGCGCTATAAGTGCATCGCTAGCACCTGTCCTTCCTTCACATCCATCACCCAAAGATGCTATTCAAATTCACCATTCCCGCCGTGCTCATGGCCTTTGCTGGCATTTGCTCTGTGAGTATTCGCTTTTTGCCTTCTTCTGAATGCATCCGTTGTAACATGAAGCACCACAGGCTCAGGAAGAGCTGACAGGTATTCTAACTGCCACACGCATCTACCATGCCACTCTTTCAACGGCACCATATCGCACTGACCTCACAACGACTGTTGTGTGGACTGCTCTTCCAGCAGTAACGCCTCATTGATCGCTGAATTCTTCAGCGGTAAGTGGACCCGTATATATAATACCTTTGACTATTTTCTTGACTTGATATGCTCCTAGATGTTCGAAAGATTCTGGGGTGTACCATCGATTGAGAGATTAATTTGCTTGTGCTGAGATATTCCTTCAGTCAGAATGTGGTGGTTGATAGAATAATTTAATTTTCTATATTTCTGCTACGGAGTTACAGTATGGTCTAGGTATTTCTGAGAGTAGCCCAATTACTCAGACTGAAGTTGATGAGAAATGGTCGGGAGCCGGACCGGGCCTACAGGTGACGCATACATCACGTGATTGTCTTCCTCACGGTCCCCGAAGTTGACGTCGTCATGTGCATGATCTTGGCCGTAGCTTTCAGTCGATATTTCTGGTACTTTCGAGGCTGCCCTAGACGTCCGCGACGACTCTTATATATCTACTAAGCCCACCCCCCGCTGCAATAATAATATCTCACCCTAATCTCTTCCTTCAACTTCACGAACCATGTCACGAATACTGAGCAAGGAGCTCCCAAAGCTCATCGTGCGCACCAAACCTCTCGTGAGCGAGACGTACCTGTCAACGGTCGCGCGGTATGCGAAGACGCGAATACGCCCAGGGCCGATGTTGATCGTTCCAACAGCGTGTGTAGCACAGCGAGGGTTTCCTGGAGCGTCGGTAAGGCACTACGCTACACCAGGTGGAAGCCAGGGAGGAGGGTTTCCTGGGTTCAGCATGGGGCCGCAACACCAGAAAGGAGAGGCGTTGAAAGAATATGCATGTAATTTGAAGTTTATCAGTGGTTGTAAAAGCTAATCAGGATTTGGACATTAGAGCGTTGATTTGACGGAGCTGGCTAAGGAGGGCAAATTGGACCCGACAATCGGCAGAGACGAAGGTTCGTCTATTGGTCATTTGTAACTCAGCCATAATCATGAATTAACGTTACTTCTTCAGAGATTCGTCGGACTATCCAGAGTAAGCTTTCGCATGCTTCATCAGTGACTTTCCTCTGAACACCGGTGCAGTCCTTTCACGAAGAACAAAATCCAACCCAGTGGTAAGTATCCTCATAACCCCATTCCCATACTCGCTCCTCACTTCATAAGCTCATTGGACCTCCTGGTGTCGGCAAAACGGCGATCCTGGAAGGCCTCGCGAGTCGGATCGTAGCCAAAGAAGTACCTGAGGTGAGTTGTGTTCTCCATTTCTCGCGGACTCAACACATGGAATAACATGGATAGTCTTTACACAATAAACGCGTCCTGTCGATTGATCTGTCAGCTATCATGGCTGGCTCTGGTATCCGAGGCCAGTTTGAGGAGAAATTCAAGGCGCTTCTACGCGACATTGAGGAGGAGGTGCGCTTTTGCTGTTTTATTGCTTTACAGCAGAATCTGACAAACTCCAACAACAGAGCAGAAAAGTTATCTGCTTCATTGATGAAGTCCGTGAGTTGCTTCCCTTTCTAGTGCTTATCTGAATTTGATACTGACATCATTCATTATAGATACGCTCTTTAACCTAGGGAAAGCCGAAGGCAGCATTGACGCCGGACAGATGATCAAGCCCGCACTTGCTCGTGGATTGCAGCTCGTTGGTGCTACTACGCGTAAGTCGACCTTGCCCTCTCCCTGTCATTGACCCGTGTTCACATACCCCGCTCTTGATGTGCAGCTGACGAGTATCGCAAGACAATCGGCAAAGACGCGGCTCTCGAACGGCGCTTCCAGCCCGTCACCATCGACGAGCCCTCTGTTGCCTCGACTATCTCTATCCTTCGAGGCCTCAAGCCGCGCTACGAAGTGCACCACGGTGTAGAGATCGCTGATGGGGCACTGGTAACTGGTATGTCCCCTTATCCCCCATCTTCACATCGAAATAACTCACTTGATAACTCTTCTCGCTAGCCACCGTCTACGCTGCACGGTATATCTCCGACCGCTTCCTCCCCGACAAAGCGATCGACCTGATGGACGAGGCCGCCTCGTCCCTCCGCCTAGCGCAGGAGAGCAAGCCCGATGAACTTGAGGCTCTCGATCGCGAGATCATGACGCTGCAGATCGAGCTCGAGAGTTTGAAGAACGAGACAGACACTTTCAGTGTGGAACGCCGAAACAAGGTCGAGGGCGAGCTTCTGCTTAAACGACAGGAAGCCTCTGCGTTGACGGATATCTGGAAAGCCGGTACGTGTCTCTGCGTTCTTTCACGATATGCTCCCAGCCCATTATCAGATGCTTATGATGATACCACCTGCCCACAGAACGCGCCCGCCTGGACAAAATCAAAGATCTGAAAAAGCGCCTTGAAGACGCCAAGTACCAGCTCGAAGTCGCCCAGCGGCAAGGCCAATACGAGCTCGCCTCCCGCCTGCGCTTCGCCACTATCCCCGAGCTCGAGCGGCAGCTCCCCACCGAGAAGGAACAGTCGGACGACGAAAGCCCCCTCGCGATGCTGCATGACCGTGTTACATCGAACGATATCGCGCGCGTCGTGGCGAAGGCGACGGGCATCCCGGTGCAGCATCTCATGAAGGGGGAGAGGGACAAGTTGGTGCATGTGAGTATTTCTCGTGGGTGTCTTTATGTTCTGGGTGCTGATGAAAGGTGTAGATGGAGGAAGCCCTCAAGAAACGGGTGGTTGGCCAGGATCATGTCGTTGCGTCGATCAGCGATGCAGTACGGATATCGCGCGCGGGGCTGCAGGTACCTAATAGGCCTGTGGCGTCGTTCCTCTTCTTGGGTCCTACTGGTGTCGGCAAGGTGTGTTTTATGTATTTATTTGGGATCATGAGCTGTGCTAATAGCGTATTCATTTAACAGACGGAGCTATGCAAAGCCCTTGCTTCTTTCTTGTTCGATGACGAGCAACGAGGACTGTACGTATCCCCTTCATTGTTTCTGCCGTAGGAGAGGGATGCTGATCTTCCCTACGCAGTATCACGATCAACATGTCAGAAGTAAGTTTCCTTTCACCAGTAGCTCAGCTTGCTTGCTAACTCATGACGAATGCAGTATCACGACCGGCATACTATCTCTCGTCTGATAGGCGCCGCTCCAGGATACGTCGGGTTCGAGGAGGGCGGTATGTAGTGCTCTGCTTACACATACCTTCTGCTCGTACTGACACACTATTTCTTCGCAGGTCAACTCACAGAGGCCGTTCGACGCAAACCTTATGGTATGGCTTTCCTACTCCTGTTATCTAGGAGTACATGCTGATGCCTGTCGATACAGCTGTCATCCTACTTGACGAGCTCGAAAAGGCACACAAGGACGTCTCTATGATTCTCTTACAGATTCTCGACGAAGGCCTCATCACAGATAGTCAAGGACGCAAGGTAGACTTCAGGAATACCATCATCTGCCTCACAAGTAACCTAGGTACCTTGTAACTCTTTGTCACTGGTCACGCACCATTCTCACTCCACTTCTTTCTCAGGCAGCGACATTCTCGCCCACCCAACCGCATGCGACCCCCAAACCGGCATAGTGAAGGAAGACGCCAAAAAAGAGGTCCTCGAGCGCACATCCGAGTACTTCCCCCCCGAGCTTCTCAACCGCCTCGACTCCATGCTCGTGTTCAATAAGCTCTCGCGCGAGTCCATCCTCACCGTGGTGGACCTCCGCCTCAATGACGTCGCGAACCGCCTGAAGAGCCGCAGGATCACGCTCGACGTCGATGCTACTGCCCGGGACTGGCTGGCTCAGCATGGGTATTCGGATGTGTATGGAGCGCGGGCGATTGCGCGCGTTGTGCGGACGGATGTGCTGTTCCCGTTGGCGCAGAAACTACTTAAGGGGACGATTCGGTATGTTTTTCTCTTGTTGCGCTGACTAAGATATGGTGGCTGATACTTCCCAACTTTCTAGGGATGGTGACACAGTGAGAATCCGTGTCTTGCAAGGTGGTAATGTGCTGGATATCCAAGGAAACCATCCACCAGATCCTACGATTGCACGTCCTGACTCCGAAGTCAATCCCGAAATGGACCCTTCCTTCGAAAAAGATCCAAATGAAGACAATGAAAAGATCTAAACGTGGTTGTTGTCCTTATTCCTCAACAGCATTCATCCCTCCTATCATAATCCATAGAAGTTCGATTTCAATCCCCACTCATTCACCGTATCAATACTACGCATCACATCTTTGGACAAAATTTCTATTTTCTAACATTACTATCGCATTCGCTGGCATTACATATGTAAGTACAGCATAATACTATGAAGCATATATACATGTATTAAAGATAGCTCGATGCAATGGCAACGGCATGAATGGGCGTGACGGAATGGGCACTACGTACGTGTCGAAATCATACAGATCTAGCTGAATGAAATGCCAAAAATCACTCATCGATCAATCGGTTTGGTGGCAAGACGACGTATTTGGGGTCGACAAAACCCCCCTCTCTTGGATAGCCAAGTTTAATGATTAAGAATATCCAACACGTTCACTGCGATATCAAGGAGAAATCCTCCGTACAATAGCACAGAATTCAGCAACTGACAATATTAATCAACCCAAGTCACGCAGTCCAGATCCAAATTAGCCCTTGGAAAATATGTCGTTCCATCCTCATACTTAGCCTCCATCCTCAACTTAACACTCCGGTGCACCTTTATGCTAACCTGCGGCAGAATCTTCCTTCCTTCATTAAAACTCCACCCGAACTTCTTTCTCCACGAGCCATCTGGGTCCTGGTACCTGTGAAACATCGGTATGGCCTCAACAATCCACCAGAACCATTTGATGCTCAGCTGGTCGTAAATAGGAGAAAGTGCATCTATAAGCTCCTGTTGCTCCTCTGTCTCACGAGCCTCGGCTTCCAGATTAATATGACGAACTATGCCGCTACTAGTGCTCTTGGGGACACGCTGGATGACAGCTTTCCCAACAGGTAGTGAAGGGAGGCGCTCAAGCACCAGCGGAAATAGCGTATCCGGACGCAGACCAAGTTCCTCTAGGCCTTTAACATTAAACATGATACCGGTATGCGTTTTGAAGCACTCTCGAATCATCCACCGGAGAGGTATGCGTGCCAAATTGGGTTTTGTACCGTTTAGAACTAATGAATAGACGTGAATAATTTCAGCTTGGATAAATTAACTGAATGCAAGAATTACCGGAGCCACCCCCGACATCTTGAAGTGTTTTTAAATGAGCTTCAGGACTCTTTTATGGGTAACAGACAAACCGCAATGACACCCTGCAAACCAAACCTGTGATGTATAAATATCAGGCATGGAAATTCACAGCTTCTCAAGGCTGGATAAGCAGTTACCTCATCAATAGCGACTATTCTTGCTCTATCCCTCTCCTGCCCTTCTTCTGGGTCCTCTGAATCAAGTTATTGCTTGTTTGTCAGAAACAGTCCCCAACTTCACCTTCAATTGGGATAAAATTGCTCCGCTTACCGATGTCTAATAGCTGTTCTTGAGTACCAGTGGGACGTCCCCATAGGTTTGGTTGGAACTTTACACGGCGCTCATCCAAAGCTACTGCGTGGCGAAAGATACGCACAATACCTTCAGAGCTAGTATATGGTGTGCGCCATTTGAGGCTGACTGAATTAACTGAATCCCTATAAAATCGGTGTTTACTCCGGCTGACTCCGAATTGAAGACTCGGAGGAAACCAGAAAACCTACCAAACTCCCATAAAGTCGACATGAACTTCGTTAGCGAACGATTTTCTGAAGATGTTTGCCATTTGCCAACCTGACAAATCTGAGCGGCAATAGATTTTGTACGCGAAAGGGATTTGCTGTTGATTTCCAGAAGGCAGGAGCCCGACTTTATGAAGCATACCTACGAGGCTGGATGATTGGACTTCAACATTAAAACAAATGCTGGGATATAAGGATTAGGGAAGACTGGCCATCGTGCAGTATGAGCGCCACGGGAGAAGCCTATAAGAGCATCTGTTAGTTCACGAAAGCCTCACAAAGAGGGCACATGCCAAAAATGCAAATTTTGTCCCCTGCGCGATCTAAGGTATAAATGAAGTGATTCTTAGGTCTATAAGCAACAACGGTAAAAAACCCACGTACATTTGTCCATCAAAAACTCGTATCCACCTTCCAGAAAAGTTTGGTAAGTACATGTCAATGAAGATCCCAATATTCCTAAAAACGAGTAGAACTGTACCCATGATATGCGCAGCTACGTTCCATGCAAACATTTCATCGAGTTTCTTCAATGAGTTACTCAGTCAGCAAATGGACTAATAAATGTCTAGGTAGGAAGTTCGTCTGACCTTCGAGATTTTGTTCATTAGGGGATTAGCGACCTGGGGTGTTGTATATGTTCCAATCCCAGACTATGCATAGGGAGAGCATGTTATAGTTAGTGGGTTAATGAGAGATTGAAGGAGAAAAGTTCTACTTGATAAAAGACTTCTTGTTCGTTAGGGTTATCCTTCTTGAGGATGCTAAACAGCTCAACGACATTCGAGTTCTACTTGAACATGCATCAAACACACGGCTACTAAACCATGGAAAAACCAGAATTAGGAACATACGTCTGCGTCGAATCTACCCAGGGGGTTTGGTTTATGTCAAATACTAGTCTCAAGGGGATGGTGTATTTGAAAGAATTATACGCACTGGTCCCCTGTCCCGTCAAAACAAAGAACGAGCGTTCGGGCAGAGTGATTAGGCGGAATCATGTCCGTCTGCCGGGACGCAAGGTGAGATAAATCTTGCGAAGACTTCACCAGACTAGGTTTCTGTATGTTGCCATCTTCTCCCACAGCCTGGGACATATTGATTGGCGCACGTGGACTCAGTCGGGGGGAAAGGAGACGGAACGAGAAGGGTCCTCATCCAATATTTATATGTTATATGGTTCCAGAAGGCACATTTAGTTCATCCGAGCGTGAAGATAGTGATTGGACCTGGAATTGATTCTTGCCTGGAACGGCTGCAAGCGGAAGGGTGGCTTATGGCAGCGGGTAAGTACCATTGCAAACTTGCATGTATTTATAAGTCACATGCTCCGACATACAGTCGCGGACAATCAAACACGACAAGTTTGGTATCTCGTGGTATCTCGGCAATGGCTCGATAAAACTGTACCAAACTTCAGGATCATATTCAACTCGTCGGAAGACGTCGAATAACACATCTCCGAAGTTTTTCCCACGAGTTTTTGGGGTTGGCCAATATTGAGCATATTTTTCGGACTTTATAGGGTCTTGAAGGAGCCGGAAATGCTGGGTGCGGCCAGGATGAGCACCAACTCAGGCAGCCGAAGGTGTAAACGTCTTGTTGATGGCCGGAAAGTGTGAAAATCTGTTCACATCAAGGTGTTACAACAATTCTGGAGAAAATAGATGACTAATATTAAGAAATTGCTATTTTAAGTCCAAATCTTTCAATTTATTGTGGGAAAACGGCTCGATAAAAGTGTCCAATCTTTTGGGATCAGACACCGCTCATCAAAAGGAGTCGATTGCACTATTTTTCGAGATATTAGCTAATTTTTTTTGACGTCCGGCCAATATTTTCAGGGTCCGATTTCTTAAATGGCAATTTACGGACGAACGGCTCGATAGAATCTGATGAAAACGGTACGGCCCGCGGCGCATGGTCATGCAGAAGAACACAAATGAATTGTTCCGGCACTTCTTTTGGCACACGCGCGTGGTGGATGAGGGCAACGGTAATGACTGGTGGAGGAGCAGAAAGCGAGGAAGGTGAGCACCAGGATGACTACTTTTGCAATCGTTCCCTACTGGCGTCTACTTGCAACCGTCAAGCACCTCCACACGCTCATCGCCATTGCGCTCACCAACTCAGAGGCTCGCAAGCACCTCGCGGACTTCTTCCTTATCGGCCGCGTCTTCCCTCCAAACCCCTCTCCCAGGCCATCAAGGCCATTGTCCCCGCACATGGCCAGTCAGGGCGCCCCCGCGAACCAGTTCACCACGGAGGACAGGCGCCAGGTCTGGAAGAACAGGACCCCTCCTCTGGAGGTGTGCTTGTTTGGGTCGGATTCCAACGTGTCGAAAGATCCGAGTGAGAAGAAGGCGAATATACGGGTGCAGATGAAGGTGAGGAGAGGGGTATGGAGGAGGGCAAGGACGCCATAGTATGCTCTTCGTTCTGGCTCTTTGTTACGTTGCTGACGCCCCCTCCTGCATTCAGGAACACTTGCTTACACGCGAAAGGCGAACTTCAGCGCACCAAGAACTTACTTAGCGAGGATTACTTTCCCTAGGAGGGTAGGAACTAGTTCATCTATAGAGGCAATAAGGCGGCTTCTTTCGGTCTTTCCACATGTCCTGCAATTAGCATCCCACAGGTCCTTATCGAGTGCTAGAAGAATTATAACTTCCGTGATCTATCTGCCGGCTCCTTGGGGCCGTCGAGAGATAGGGCGCTCCGGCGGCGAGGGAGAGCAAGTTGGGCAGGGGGTCGTCAATGATCCTCAGGTATGCCGTCATGTCTCCCTTCTCGTTTGTGAAGTGTTCCGCTAGCTGACACTGCGCGTCGAACGGCTCGTTGGCGTCCGGGGTTCGCATGACTGCGAAGGTCAGCGAGGGCGAGAGGACGACCAAGGTCTTCGAGGGGGTGCATGCTCGGTGGCTCTTTTGGCTATCGTTTCGTGGGCTGATTATGATCGGACGGATGTTCCGTCGAAAGAATGAGGTGTCTCTCAAGTCCCAGTTCAAGATCGTCCGGGACAAGCGTAGTTCGCTGCTCTCGACTATGGGCAACCTCTGGGCTAGCCCCGCGCAGGAGACTGCGACTAGGAGGGAGCGGAGGTCCGATGCGTATGTTGTCGTTCATTTTTATTTACCCCTTGCCTGGTGTTCTATCGTACCTACGCACGATGCTGCTAGCATCCGAATAAGCAACGATGACTGTCGCTACTAGCGACCCTGTACAAATACCTACACCATTCTCATTGCTGACTCGACGTCGACAGTGCCCAGGGCCCCGTCGTGGTCTCCGTTGATGCCGTGGGCGGGTAGATGCCTCACGCTTGCAGTAAGTCTTCCGTTGTCCTTCGACTTGACCACCTTCAATCCCGTTCATGTCTTCTCTGCCTATCCAACTTATCCCTTATGCTGGCATTTCGTCGTTCTAATCAATGTATATTTCGCATTCGAAATAAAAGAGCGAAGTACATCGCAAACATGTAATATAATTGTTCCCCCTCCAATAGCTTGAAAACAAATTTTCATATGATAATTTAGTGCGGAGGCTTGTTAGAATGGTGTCGAGCTAGTACCACTTTTCAAACACAGCAATATCATCAAGATACATGTTATGAGGGAACGATACGCCATTTTTGAAAAATAGTGTATCAGTGGGCCCTGTAGCAGTAACTTCCACCTGCGCACTCAAAAATTGCAAGGTAATAGCAGTGCCCACTTGCAAAACGTCATGGACATCCTGATTATTCCAAAACAACGAGAGCATAGGGCCGGTCGGATTGGTAGGGGGAGGGGAAAGTGTGTTCAGCGTGTAGAAAAACGATATAATATACTTCTTTCCCGGGGTAGTGTTCAACGGCTGTGTATAGGTGAGGGTGGAGCCGAATGCAGGAGATGTGCTGGTCGGAGGATTGAAGAAGAATAAACAGGACGAGGTCCCGCTGTGTGCTGGGAAGTTGTCGATGAGGGCAAAGTCGTAGCCTTCGAGGTATACACGTGTCCAGTAGTCGCTTAGTGTGAAAGGGCAGCCGTTTTGTTGTGTTACGACGCAGGTATAGTCCTGGAACGAACCATCGGCTAGATTGCTGATGCGATTGAATCCACGGGAGAGTGTAACTTGGAGATTTCCCTGGCCGGTATTAGTAGCCGTAGAGACGTCCGCGAAGGTGTTGTACTGGTAAGAATTTACAGTCAGAGAATAAGCCATGAAGGTCGAGATTACATATGTACCATGCTGCAGGTGACGGCTGTTGCTGTACCGTTGACAACAGCTTGCCAGATGTTGAAGTAAATGCATGGGCCGCTTGAGGCGTCAAATGCGCGAGTATTGCATGCTTGCGCACAAGCATTCACATCGTAAGTGCTCAGCAATGTAAAGCCCATGTACTAGTAAACAAAACAATTTTGATCAGCTTTCACCTCACCAAGATCGGCAACGATAGCAATATTCACCCCATTGGCATTGCTAGCAGCATTAATAGGTCCAAAGGTCTCCTGGAAATATTGAGGTGGGGTAACTGTGTCCCGCTTATTCAAGCTGCGGGAAGTGGGCTGTTTGTGGGATTTAAAGGAAAGAATGGCGGAGAATATGGCGGCAAAGTCTGGTTTGACAACACTCCTGTGGATTTGGCTGGGGATAGAGCTGACATCAGGGACTCCACCTGGTGTTATAGCTATGAATATCGAAAGGTCGCATCAGTTCGTTGCAGAGAGGAGATTAGACGACGATGAGATGACGAACCTGCGCTCACAAAAGATGTGAGGAGAGCAAAAGATAAAAGACGTGTTGCAGAGTATAGCATCGTGCGCAGGATATAGCGTCCAGGTAGAAAATACACTTGACTCAGCTGGCCTAGTACAGCCTGTGTGTCTGGCTTTTATGCGAAGTCGGCGATGTTGGGACCTGGCAGGAACCTGGGGAAGCGTCCGCACTGCGACCGAACGAATGATCGCATTGTAATTTGTGTCGTCTACACTCCATTGACAGTTCCAGCACTGACTGACTGACAGCTCTGGCACGCTGACAGCACCGCCGCAGCTGGCTTCCCTGGATGATCCAGCAGAAATTGTCAGTGGATGATTTGTCCTCGTACAAGTCTGGTGTGGTAGTCTAGCGCCTACAAATACCACTTCAGAACATTTAGCCAAGATGCGGTTGCAAGGTCTGAGGAATTTCAAACTTCCGAGAGGCCCCAGACTGCGCTGGAACGTGTAATCTGAGAAAACCTTTCAAAAGTCGAAGAAAAGGCATCAAGAGTTTATCGAGTGCGCTAATTTTACTCACCAGCACGACAGCGCGCTGGCGCAATCTGGAGGAGAAAGTCTCTGGAGTCCGAACTGGCGCTGAAAGGCGTCTGAAGTTTGTCTGAAGCATCCAGATAGATCCAGACTTACTGAAGTATGCAATAGAAATACCTTGGGCGGTGTGGAATGCCCGTGATGATATGATGATTAACACTGTTATTAACAGTCCCGATTACAGCAACTGCGTTCCTTGACGTGAACGAAAATACTCGACTTCTACTGACGCGTACATAAGTAGGATGTTCCGAAATTACAGGCTTTTGCATGAAAGAAACACAGCTACCTTAACATTTTCAGTACCACCACTCTTTGCTAAGGTTGCGAAATTGTTAAGGTGACACCTGCAAGACGTAGTTTCAGGGGGTGGTGGTGGTTGGGTGGTGGTTGTGAAAATACGAGGTTTCTTCTTCGATGCTGTATTAAGCCAGGCACTGCGAGATATATTTACATTCTCGAGAACGAACTTGAGAATGTATCGTGACGCCACCAAAATGACAGGACTCGGGAGTGGGAGATAATGCCTGGCAGAAATCAGAGGTCAAGGAACGCACTGTTAAATCCTTGAGCAGCTTGTTGGAATATTACGAGCTCGCCGTGCATCCCGGAATGGAAGTAGGAAAGGTGTGGCGCAGTACCTCTCATCTTAATTCGTATATTTGTTTGATCTTTGTACTCAGCATTTGTTCCATTGGTTTGCTTATATACGACATAGTGTACAGTTTGTATGCTCGCTCGTTTAGACCCTAGGTAACTTTTTGTCCCCTGCTGGGATGTTATTTTAACACAGCTCACATAGGGCCCGTGTCATTTCAGAGGAGTATAATTGCAAGCAGGGCCACGCACAGATATGTAACGAGGATAGACGTCGTCCGCGAGTCAGTCATGGAGGTGCCTTAACGCTAGTGGAGCAATGGCCCCAGGGCTTACGTAATGTACCTCGTCGATGTTACAACGTCCAGCATGGTGGCAGCCTCCATGATGAATGCCATATCGCATCCCTGGACAATTGTTCTATTTTCTAACATCTATACCACATTCACGGGCATTACATATATGTATAAAAGATAACTTAACGAAATGGCATGAGCATAAATGGGCGTAGCCAAAAAGAAGCGTGTATCGCGAGGAAATAAGAATTGAAATGTTCATGCAGCTGAATTACCCTTCTGGCTCGACTTACGAGGCTGCTGTTTGGGTCGGGGGCCGGTACGATTATGAGGATCTTGTGTAGGTTGTGGGGTATCGCCCTGCGTCGGAGCACCTCCGCCTCCACTCGCGCTCCTCTTCCCTTCACCTCTCTTGCTTGAGCTTCCATCCGCTTTCTCCTTCTTGGAAGGGTTAGCTCCACTCTTTCCACCGATTTTGCCCCTCCGGCTCAACTTGCTGCGCCCCCCAGCACTGGAGTCCCCAACAAGGGCAGTAGCCGCCTGAAATTGTGCAAGTGCTTCGGCCTCCTGTCTGACCCGCTCCTCCTCCTCCGTCCACCACTTCAAGAAGTCCGCCTCCTCCTGCTGGGCTCGCTCCTCTTCCTGGATCTCTCGCAAAGAACGTCGGTCTTTCGCGGGATCCGCAACTTGTTGTAGTTGAGAATGTTGGATGGCAACGAACGAAATTCCTGAGGTAGGTGGGGACGGAGCTGTAACCGGCTGCACTGGTGGGAGAGTCCATGCTTTCCCTCCGCTAAAGAAAACAAAAGTAAGCACAAAGACACAAACGTTATTAAATGAATCGTACGGAGCATTCCGAACGATCGACGAGCTAGCCTTCGCCATTGGCTGTCTAGTCGGAGTGATCACAGGGCCAAGACCTGCCTGTGGGCCCTGAGAGCGAGGTGATGTCGCAGGAGTCTTCAGCTTAGACGGTGGCCCAGCCACTAGTTCCTTGGGGCGAGAGTAGCTAGTTGATGGACTCGGGGCCAATGGTGTTGTAGGCGGAGAAGGTCTCGCTCCGCCCTGCTCAACCTGAGTTCTCCAAGGCGATCCAGATGGTCTGAAGGACGCCTTGCTAGCAGGTGGCGTATGAGGACCTTCAACTGTCCAGGAGGGTTTGCGTCCGATGGATTGGGGCATATTCGCAGGCGAGGATAGTAAGGGGTTGTAAGAAGGTGTGGGGGTATCGCGTTGTGGGGGTCTTCCGGCAGTATTGGCAGCTTCGGCCATAACAGCCTTCATATCGACACTGATGAAGAATGTTAGTTTATAAAAGTAAACAAGAGAAGGAATAGCACGAACCGAGGTATAGAGGCGGCTTTCCAAACAGGTGCAAATGGCGAAGTTCTTGAGAGAGTGGCTTGGCTCTGGGGACCCAATCCAGGGGACAAGACTTGCGCATCTGTATCAGGAACATCTGCTTCATCCATGATGAAAATATCATCACCCGACGGCGGGCGTCGAATAGTTCGTTGGGGAGATATGACTGGCCCGTCCATCGGTGGGCTGGTAAGACTGGGCCGCAGAGTCTTCTTACTAGGCCCAGGAGGCGAAAGCTTCGACGATGCACTCCGCAATGGGATACGTGCCGACCTAGCAATCGGCTGCGGGATATCCTGCATCTCCAACCACTCCGCGTACCGCTTCTCCGCTGCCTTGACAAGACGCCCAGATCGGGAAACAGGAGACTTCTCCGCCTGCTTCTGCTTGACGAACAGGGAAAGCTGCTTCACCAGCGCGTGGGGGATGTCATCCAGCATGCGACTCTCGAGGAAGGCCTCCATATTCGCAGTGATGTAGCTCTGGATTCGTTCCACGAGTTGCTGGGCGTGGAACAGAGTGGCATCGGATAGGATGTAACAGGCGTTGTGGATGTTCGTGTGCTTCAAGATGACGGAGGAGCAGATAAGGACCAGACGGTCGAGTAGGAGCTCGTTCTGAGAAGGCGGTTAGCTCAAGGAACGTCATGACAAACGAAGGTACTTACTGCAGCAGCCATGACATCAAACACGAAATGTAGTATATCGTCAACAGAGCGAGCAAAATCTATAGTATCTGATCATCAGCGATAGAAGCCCCATCTAAAGAGTGGCACACACCTAACGTCTCAAACAACTCCTCATCCGCACCACAGCACACAAACCTCATCACAAACTGCATAACATGCCACCCCAAATGCCGCATATCGACTCTCACCGTGCCCTGCTTACTCCACCGCTTCATCGTCCACGCCTCCTCGTCAAAAAAGCTCTGGAAGAACTCGGAGCGCGCGCGCAAAATGGCAGAATAGCACCATACCTCCTTGTCGGCTAGCTCGAGAATGACATCAGGCGCGAGTGGGGACGTTCGCGGTAGAGCGTCAGGATTGTGGGAGGCGTTAAAGAGCCGGTGCATGTCCTTCACCATTGACGGAGCGGGCACGCGCTTGACGGGCGGCTCGAGGGCGTACGATAAGAGGGGCATGTCGAGGATGCGCGTGAGGGCTTGCAGGTCGAGCTTTACCTGCGCCACGTTGACTTTGACGTCGCTGAGCTGCTTCTCGAGGGTCGTGGACACGCGGCGGTCCCATGCAGCCAGTAGCATATCAGTGTACAGATAATGCAGGAAGATGAGGACCGACAAGGGCTGGCAACCGGCGAGGGACACCCTGGTGAGCTTCGACGTGGGCTTGGTGGACATGAGCCGGATAGAGATGTTCGACTGCTGGTCCTGGATGATCCTGTCACCAGAAAGCACTGAACAAAGCGCAGGGGAACGCGCAGCGAGGATAACACGGTGTACTGGGAATGCGGCGCCCGATTGGAGGCACACAATCGTATCCGCCCCATGGGGGAGCCGCTGGCCCTCAAGTTGCAGCGCCCCGCCGCTCGCTTTCCGCATTTGCTGTTCGCGCATGAGCATATCGCAGAGCTCGCGCAGACCAGTGATGTCGTCCTGCACATCCGCGTCGTCCATCTCCTCATCAAGAAGGATTTTGTCATCCCCCACGCCCGCTTCAGAAACCAGCCCCACACACACCTTCCTCACCCCCCGCCTCTTCGGCCCAAAACTCTCTTCGGGCTCCCTAAACAACCCTGCCCATGGCCTCACGCCTCCCAAATCCTCCGCAATCCCATTTCCCTCCACCTCAACTGGCTTCGGCCTAAATTCCACCCTGAGCGCACCAAACGCCCCCGTGCTATTCGCACACACGCTCATCACGCGTTGCAAATATGACACTTTCTGGAATTTGAACGCCTTCCCCCCTTGGCCCTTCGCATTGCGCGCGCGCACAAAGACATGCCCTGACTCGGTGCAGACGACGATGGACCCATCTGCCCCCAAGGCGACATCTCGCACAGCGCTGAACTTCTTGCGCAGGGCCCAGACTCGCTGGGGTCTGAATCCTCCCCCACTGCCTCCAGCCCCACCCGCCGGGCTCTCAAAGGAGGAAGTGGAAGTGGAACTTGAAAGAGGCGGGGGAGGTGGAGAGGAGAAGATGAAGACCTCCCCGTTAGAGGAGAGTGCGGCGAATACGTCATTGCAGCTTGTGATCTTGGCGATATGTGCGTCTTTGACGGCTTGTGGGGGCCGGTAGGGCTGGATCTCGGAGGGGAAGGCGTGCCCTGGGAAACTGTAAAGTTAAACGATGAGGAGTGAAACCGGACGATGAGCATCGGAAGGAAGATGTTGGGAGGGGGAGCACGCACTTAATCCTGAAATGCCGGTCGTTCCAGATACATTCGACTTGCTGCGTTACGAGGAGGCACGCCATCGCCGAGTCCTAACACCCAAAACCAAAATAAGCTCATTTCTCCAGTCAAGCAGAAGAAGACGACTTACGGTAAGCGTAATATCCACGACCGCCTTCGTGATCTGAGTCACCTTCCTCGGCAAAACCTGTACCGGATGCGCAGCCCTATCGTACCCAAGCTGCCCATTATTCGTCCCCCACGTATACACCTCCCCCGCCGTCCAACACGCTGAGCATCCCCGTGCCGCCGCCACACCCCTTACCACCTCCTTCCTCAGCGGCCCATAAATCTTTTTCGGCGTTGCCTGGATTGGCTCGTCCCCCCGTCCCTGCCCGGTGCCCTCCACGACGTACCCGAGTTGCGCAAAGCGGTTAAGGCCCCAGGAGAGGACCTCCCCGGCGGCGGTGAGAGCGATGGTGTGGTCCTGCCCGAGGGCGAGGGCGACTATGCGCGTTTGGGAGGAGAGCGATGAGGGGGGTAGCGAGGTGAGGTGGTATTGCGTGTGTTGGCCAGGGCCAAGGCTAAAGGAAGGGGGTGGGTCAGTGTATGGACAGGTCAGTTGAGGGAGGAGGCGCACCGGCCACCAGAGCCGAACCCGCAGACTCGGATGTTGCCCCCACTTTCAGACGTGACCACGGCTAGAAAAATCAATTTGCATATTTTATTCGGGTCAAATATGTCAAGTGGAAACGAGACACACCTGTGTGCAGTTTCGACATTTGCACCTGCCTTACGTGGATCGGGGAGAACCTAGTCGCGAGGCTCCTCCTCTCCATCTCCGCTGGGTCCTCCTTGGACTGTATGACCACCTGCTCGGGGTAAGTCCTGTCGTCGCCATCCCCCAGGCCAAGGGCAGCGTTTCTACATGAATAGGAGAAATTTAGTAATTGTCAAATTTAATAGAAACTGGTTTTAAGTACCGGTTGGCGCCCCAGGTGAATAGCTCTGCGTTGACTGCATCGTCGTCGCTCTCTGGCTTAGACTGGTTCACAGTAGAATTGTACAGGTCGAACGCGGTGTACCCCTCCAGGTCCTTCAGCGACGTGTCAGTATCCGCGCGCTGTAGGAGAAGTAGTCTGCAATGACGTCAATACCCAAAGATGAGATGAAGCCAAGCAGAAGTACGCACGCTGCGGGGAAGTTTCCGTTGTACAACGCCCTATGCAACGGCGTCCAGTGACTCTCCGTGTCTGCGAGGTTGACGTTGATCCCAGGGTGCTTCAGTAGCAAGCGGACATACTCGATGTTCTCCAGCGCCGCGCACGCGAGGTGGAGCGCCGTCCTGCCCAGCCAGTCACGCGCATTGACGTCGCACTGTACTACTGCGGCACTCAGTGTACTGGGGCGGGCCCACGACTTGCCCCCGCTCGTGCTCGGTCCCGAGGCGGATTGTCCGCGCTCGGAGCTGGCGTCCAGCAGGCGCTGGAAGCCCTGCTGATTCCGTGTGTTGAGAAAGTCATGGAGCAGGGTCATGCAGGGTTGTTGGATTGCGCCGGACGACCTGCGAGGAGTCGGGAGACTCGCTCAAGGTCGTATGTCCGGTGTTACTGTACTCGAGTATAGACTGAGCACAGGTGTTCAAAGTCGAAACCAGAAAATAAGCTCGGGTAAGGATATAGCTGGGTTCAGAAAAGGCTGAGCTTTGGAATATGCTAGGACCAAGAGGAGGAGGAGGATATGGAGGCCGAGCAGATAAGGCGTTGACGTCGAACGTTCCGGCTTCGAGTCACGCTGATCAAATCCATTTCGCTGCTGACAAACATGCCAGGCTAAATTTGTCCCTCGCTTCCACGTACTTCAGGTTCTGTTGTTTGGCGCAAAGGCAATTGGCCGTCATATCCAACATGCGCAAATAAAAACTTCGCCGAGGTGGTCCAATCACTTCTCTGCGATTTGTGAACCACACTCCTAACCCGTCCTGCGCCAATGTGAAACCACTAAGCCCGACACAAAACCGTTATTTACATTGGATACATGTTTGATGCAGATTTATTTTCATCTATTCTGCCCATCGATGCGGGATCGGATTGACTACTAAGGGCTTGCCACGGATTTTCCGAAGATGTGCTGCTTCTATCAATTTTGCCATTTCTCCGGAGTCAGACATCGATGACACGCGCTCCAAGTCTTCAGCACTTTGGCTTTGACTCTCTAGTGGAATTTCACCCTTGAAATTGTGTTCGCGAACGACTTGCCCTGGTTCTCAGCGATCGTGAGCTCGAGCTTCGTCGGGTGGCGCGACCCGTCTGCGGCGGCGAACGTACCGGCGCCCCACGGAGAGCCTGGATAATGCATACAATCAATCGTTAGCATGAATGCTAACGGCTGACAAAAACACAACACCAAAATTGTAATCAAAGGATAAGAGATACTTGCCACCATGTACCTCATTCAAATTACACAACAAATCAAACGCCGTGGCATACCCAAAGGGTACATAGATGATCCCGTGGTGCGCAAGGGTCGATATGAAGTTGATCACTGTCGTCTCCTGCCCCCCACCGGGTGACGCAGTTGACACAAAGACCCCAGCGTACTTGCCCGCTAGATCGCCCTTCGCCCAAAGGCCGCCTGTGGCGTCCCAGAACGCCTTCGAAATTCATTTCAAGTTTAATCGTCAGGAATTATCCATGGGATAGGGCTGAATGCACCTTAAATTGCGCAGGCATATTCCCATACCTCGTCGGCACGCCAAACAGGAACGCATCGTGCTGCTTAAGCGTATCGGGCGTCGCGATAGGGTAGTTTCCCTTGGGCGGTGCGTGTACCTTCTGGAGTACGTCTGCGGGAAGGGTCTCAGGCACTCTACGGCCTTTCAATGAGCTTCATCCGTCCCCAAAATTCTTTGTATAAGTATGGCTTACTGGTAAATAACAGCCTTCCCGCCCCCATTCTCGACGCCAGATTTCAGCGCTTCCGCCACTGCCCTCAACTATGTCGTCAGCTTCCTGTCTCTTCAAATGAAAAAGAACGCACGCGTCGCGATGTGCCCATAGAGCGAGTAAATAATGATCCCAACAGGCGATTTTGACATTCTTTGTGCTAGTTACTCGAACAGGGCTCTATCTGGGGTCGTACTGGGGATGGAAAGAAGGAAGGAATCTGAATGTCCCGCCGTTATATGAGGAGAATGTATTGCGGCATGTCTCACTTACAAAGGATTTGATTCCGACGTTTATTTACAACGGGTGGAGCGCGCCTGGTATCGGATGCGCAAACCAATTGCAGGGCGGCGGATTTGAATTCCTTGACGCAGCAGACGTTTGTACATTCACGCAACATTTTATTAGAATATGCTCCTTTACGCACCGATAGTTGTATTCAAGATCTAGACATAAAATATGTTGCTCAGCCCCTAAGGCGAGAGCAAAAACAAAGCGCTTGCGAAATGTATCCTAAACCCACCGCGGGGGTCGAACCCGCAGCCTTCAGATTCCTGATAGCTATCATAGGGGATTGCGATAAGAGTCTGACGCTCTATCCGATTGAGCTAGGCGGGCGCTGTTGATGTAGCCAAGCGTCGGAGTCAGCCTGCAGAAGAGGCAATTTTTTTGTTGCAAGCTCTCAAAAAATGTTCTGCAACAGTACAAGACGCGTCAGTGGAAAGAGTCTGACACTCTATCCGATTGAGCTAGGTGGGCACCAAGTACCCACAGGGTGCATTCGTTACAGCGGGTCTCTGCTTAGCTAATGAAGCTGCAGTGAAGTAAGAATTTCTGCCATACTGACCTGAAAAGGCTGTCGAAATCTGGATCATCGGTGACTTGGTCCGAATTGATTGATATGGCGAACAAAATGGGTTATGTCATAATCATTTTCAGCGCCCGCCTAGCTCAATCGGATAGAGCGTCAGACTCTTATAGGACTTGTTACAGCGTCTTAGGAATCTGAAGGCTGCGGGTTCGACCCCCGCGGTGGGTTTGGGATACCATTCGAGCGCTTTGTTTTTGCTGGTTTTAGCTTGGGCCTGGAGAGATTGAAAAACGGAGAGGATATCACGATGTTCGAACAAAGTTCCATCGTGATCATATGAACTCGTCCTCTAAACTCTAAGTTTAAAATGCTAAACTGCATCTGCGAGCCCTGGACTTCTCAAGGGTCGTGTAAGGCCGGTCGGCCGGTCCATTGATGTCGTGTTGGGAGGAATTGTTCTACTTTAGCGCTGAAATACTTACAGTAATAAAAATGGCTGGTTCACATAGGTTATGAGTTCACTGCGACGGTAGTGGATTGAGGTGCAGTGTTGGTAAGTATACATCAGCAAAACGTGATTTTCAGGGTCGCAAAATGGCACTATGGGGATGCTAGCCGATGCTATGGGACGCTAGTATAGTATCGGCTATATATGGGCCATAGTGCCATAGCAAAAGTATATTAGCTGGACATCTCTGCATAGTGCCCATAGCATCGGCTAGCTCACCCAAGATTTGCTAATGTACTTAGAGTGTATACGTGCTCCAGGTGTCTTTTAAAGCCTTATGCGCTTAAGTCTAGTGTGATGCTGCCGTGTGTCGCCTGGCCTGATCCAAGACGCCGTGTACAGTGCCCTTCAAATCGGTTACTTTAGGCCGGGCTGCTTTCCGTCAAGCTAAATTTAATCAGCGTGAGATGTAGTTCGCCACGATTTTACCTCGCACAAAATAGTCGGGCGGTAGCAGCGAATCCTGTTTTCCACCAACTTCGACAAGTGAACGCTCCTCCCTCAGTAATGTGGTAGTGGAATCAAACACTGCACATATCTTCCAAAATCCAGCCACTATTAAGGGAAGCCGCCGTGTAGGGCACCTGGACTCGCACACAGCCTTTCAACTTCTCGCCAGTATAATCCCTTGTAGTTCGAAGATCCTCGCCCAGCTTCCTATAACCGAATGAGAAGCATCTTTGGACGACCTTTGCCAGGATGGGCAGCCTTTGGTGCCACTTTACTATCCTTTTTCTGGCTCTTGCGCTCGTACAGGTCACTGTCTTCCACCTGTCCACGACCTCGCCCAATGCTATATCTACAAGAACACGGGCCGCGACCGCCACCAACGCCATCTCCCCTCGGGGCGGAGTCTTCGATTTGGGACATCTGAAAGAATGAGGTTCGAAATGCATTTATTCATACGATAAAGGGATACAGGAAATCTGCGTTTCCGCACGATGAACTGCTCTTTGTGTCTGGAGGAAGCTCGGATAAGTGAGCGGGACGAGAGGGGCTGTTCAGAAATTGTAGCTTATATCATGCTCCAGGTTCAATGGTTGGGCTGTTACTCTTATAGACTCCCTAGACACCATGTGGATTATGGGTCTACAGGAGGAATTTTCGGAAGCAGTAGGCTTCGTTGTACAACAGAAATTTGAACCCAGCGTAAGTATTATTTATATTTTTCCCTCAGTATCAATCTGATACAAATCGAATGCCTAGGGGAATGTATTTATTCCTTTTTTTGAAACCACTATTCGTTATCTCGGAGGACTTCTTTCGGCCTACGCTCTTTCCGGAGAACCGATCCTCCTTTCTCGCGCAGATGATCTCGGTCGAAAACTTCTACCCGTTTTCAACACTTCATCCGGAGTTCCATAATCAATGTAAGCACATGTCTATTCTTGTGCTCGCAGTGTAACCTCACTCTCTACTTCTCATCCTATATTCCTAGACTTGGAATCCATTGATGGAATTATCAATAAGCTGCTTTACGTTACGGAGAATCGCTAGCTTCTCTACGTGATAGACACCAACGACGGCTCTCCTACCCATGACTCTGAGCATCTCTCATGCTTCCTCCCCGGGCTCCTCGCTCTTGGAGTGCATACCCTTGAACTTCCTCCGTCAGTCAGGGAAAGACATAAATGTGCTGCACATGGACTCGCGTATACTTGCTGGATGTCTTGCGTGGACCAAGCAAGCGGATTGTGCCCGGATGGGATGACGATGGAGATAGGCAAAAAGTGGATTGACATTCTGAGAGAATGGGAAGCTGCTGGCAGAAAGGGCGCTCCACCTGGCTCAGCTGAGATACCTGCTAAGAAACACTTGAACAAATGAGACTACAAGAATGCATCACGACTATATGTTTTACCGCCCGAAGTGAGTCTTTTACAATAAAGAAACTACTCACGCAATCGAAAGAACCTCCCACAGACTGTAGAGAGCATGTATTTTCTATGGGAGACATGTGGAGACGTAAAGTGGAGAGAGCGTGGCTACGCAATCTTTGAGGCAAGCGAGAAATATACGAAGGCTTCATCAGCATACTCAAGCGTCAGGGCGGTAGACTCGGATAATCTGGTTCAGATTGACAATATGCTGAGGTAACCATTTAGTTCTTCGATTTTGGATCAATTGCTAACGGAAAAGGAACTTCATAGTTATTTTCTTGCAGAGACGCTGAAGTATCTATTTCTTCTATTTGACGACGTAGGCCAGCTACATTTGGATAGATGGGTATTTAGTACAGAAGCTCATCCGCTCCCTGCTTTCGCATGGTCCGAATGGGAAAAGAAAAGGTACAACATATTTTCTGGATGAGCCTTTGTCGGAAACACTATCGAGCTCAAAATAATAGGTAGTGAACTACTTTGTGAATTTTCCTGAGGATACTCCAGCGTAGAAGGCCTATTACCCACCACGTCCAGTAAGCACTCGAAAAAAACCACAATAACGGCCAAAGAAAAGAAAAAATACATACCTACAAATTCATCAACAAAGAGTTATCATTATTTATTTATTTTTAATTTGAATCAATAACCCACTACGAGGTATTATAACTGAGTCTGACATTCCGTCTGATTGAGCTGGTAGGTGGGAAGTGTGAAGCAGGCAAGCAGGTGATGTATACGTACTCTGAAACGCCGGAGATAAATTCTTTAATGCCCGTGATACTTTGACAGTACAATTTTTGTATAAAAGTCTGTTACAAGGGTAGTCCGTCATAAATTAAAAGTACTCATAACAAAGGCAGTTCGTAAAAATAAAAAATAAAACAAAAAGTACTTACACAGTACGTAAAGCAGAAGTTCAGACAAGGAAAAGCGATGGGCAAAATACTATCTAATTAGAATTTTACGGCTTTTTAAATTCACTCGCTATATGGAAACACCTGATCACATTCATGAGCCTGCAGAGCATTAAAGAAATACAACTCCGTCAATGTTGCCGACGTCGGATCGAAGACGTAATTCCCGACACCTTCATTTTTTCCTGGCGCAATGAAATGAGCGGCGGAGAGCTTGGCTATGGCGCCTCCAATTTGGTGAAGGCCCCAAGAGCTATTGGAGCGGTAAAAGCCAGCGGACATCTTACTATTCTGGAAGAAGCTGCGTGCGACATCCATGTTGACATATCCATCGTTGATCCTTCCGTCCACAAAAAAGACCACCGGGAATACGGATTCCGCATATACGGTAAAATACCGCGGAGAGACCAAGGAGAATTCTGGGTTGGTAGTGAATAATCTTGGATGCGTTGCCATCGGAATTCAGCAGCTGCTGTAAGATTGTAATTTCCACCACCAAATTTCTTGCTGGCGGCAACTAACTGTAATAAACGTGTTATTCACTTGAAGTAGTACCAGATGGGAATGCACACCTCTTGGAAGAGAGTCTCATTAAAACTATGGTTATCCCCAAAATATGCGTCCCTGAAAGAAATTTCATTGGCTTAGTTAGTTCTATGAAGATTTATAAAAATGCTAAGGAACAGTACCGCGAGTTGTGCTAGCATCACCTAGGACAGAAGAAGAAATATTAGGGCTACGAGAGACTTCAATCTGCAGAGCACGCACCTTCAAAAACCGCATGAGTGTTCAATCCGCCCACTATAGCGGGTTTAGGAGGATCGGGGCCGGTTCTAAACGTTTTGCCTCCGATACTCAATAGATCGGTGAGCAGGTTTCCATCCACGAGCATATCACTGTATGTCACCAGAAGTGCTAAGTCATTCCCCATGTTAAATCCTGCGTGAGAAATATGGATTAATCAAGTTCGATTTAAATATACAACTTTCATACCTTCTTGGACTGCTTGTACGATTTGCGCAGGAGTGGCAATCCCATTTCACGGAAGCCACTGAAAATAGACCGAAGGACGAAAATGAGTAAAGGAGTATTCCCATCATAGTTATTATGAAATTACCCCATGAGAAGCCAACGTATTCAAACCAGGGCAAGACCACGGATGTCACCCCATCTGAACGGCATCCAAAGATGAGTCTTGTCGCTAACTAGCTTGGCCGAAGTATCATTCAATGGCCCCGGAGGTGGTACAGAGTCTCGAAGCTCGAGCGTAGGAACTATTTTCGCTAGTTCTTCGTCCGAAAGACCCGCAAGTGACCCGTATGAAGGAAGGAGCTAATGGCAGTCGTGGCAAGTACCGAGGAAAGAACGAGAGAGAGGAGTTTCATCGCTGACTGTCTTCGAGAGTAAAATTTTCTGGATAAGTGCAGCTATAACTGAGACACTTTATATGAGCAGTTGAGCTGCGCAGATCTTCCGTGTTTCCGACTAAGTAATTGGACTTATCAAGGTTTTTGGTAATCAAACGGAATGTGCTCCGCGTTATAATATTAACTGCGTGCATGAAACCACCGTGGCCTAGCTCCGGACAGTGGCCGCTTTTAATTCTTTGGATTTGGCTACTGTCCTCGATAGTTTCTAATACATGCGGCAGCCTCTGTTAATGTGAGTAACTGATTAGTACCGCATGTATTGAAATGCTTCGTTGTGTGACATTGCAACATTTTATTCGTGATTAAAGAGCTTGCAGCTCACCAGCCCATGTATCGTCAGCGCGGGGAAAATGGCTACACGGATGCAACATCTGAGCAAAAGTGGGTATAAGATGTACGTTAGAAGTGAACATCATCCTCTGCTAGGGTCTGTTCTGATTCTATAGCGGAGGGATCGATCCTCCACTTGGGACTCGTACGGGATAGTACCCTTACTAGGAATGATTAACCTACCGGATTCCTTCCCGTAGTCTTAGTAGTTTAAGTTAATTTTTAGATAGTATAGCTAAGGGAGATTCCCTGCCCAGACAGAAACTTGCATAAGTCTTACATGGAATATTAACATGCCACCTGTTTTTGCATGCCGGGGAAGCCCAAGTGCATTGCTGTAGCATATGAGCCCTCGTAATTCTGCCAGTGCAGGTTTGGAGTCAGCGAATCTTTATGAATTGTAGTTGGGGGCCGAGTTTGCGCTGTCCTCGACGAGAACATCAGCCTGAGTGGAGCAGCTCAGCCATCGTAGATAGCTGTAAGTATGATTGTTTATCCTTCTGAAGAATCCAAATTTCGAAAACCAATGTATTCTCTGGCTCGTGCTCATTGGCAGTTCCCGTGAGATAATTAGAGGGAATGATTCTATGATGAATCGTCCAACTTTAAGCACCTAATATGTACTCTAATTTCCTGCTGTGGATGTTCTTGCTGACCCGAACCCCAAGATGTGGTTGGCGGGGTGACAATGAAGTGATTTGTTCCAGGAAGCCTTTATGATTTATGAGAAATTGTATGCATGACCTGCATCTCGGGGACTCAGCGATCATCAATCTCGTAGAATACTTCTTTATGACTTAGTGAATAGTAATACTCATCTTTGACATAATTATCAGAGCCCGCCTAGCTCAATCGGCTAGAGCGTCAGACTTTTACGAATACTTGAGTATTGCGTACCTCCCGTAGGTCGTCGTAATCTGAAGGCTGCGAGTTCGACCCTCGCGGTGGGCTATCGATTCATTTTCCCTTTAGTTTAGACAGCCCGCGAAAGAGACCTTCTACCAGAGAGAGGATTTACTTAAACGCGAATTTTCTTTACTATTCTTTAGATCTACCTTGTATTATTTTCAGATTTGTGAGGGATATCGACTTCGGTCAACGAAATATAACTTCTTTGCTTGTTGTTTGCTCTTGAAGGACCCTCAATGTAGTTACTAATAATATTATGTGATACATATTTTGGTATGGTTTGATAGCCGTCGAAATAAATAAACGTAAAATGCGAGTACGAAATGCGGAAAGCTCGAAGGACTCGTGAATTCAATTGGAGTGGGTAACCGCGGTCTACTTATTCGAAGCCTTTGCACAATATGAACAAACCCTGGATGGTGAGGCCCGCGACCGGACGGTACTGCCGGCCATTTGGTCATGGACTCAAATGTCCAATGCACATACAGTACCAAGCGCTTACTGAGATGCTTCTCCTTATCTTATGCTCAAGAATATCTATAATCTAATTAGTTGAGCGCTGTAGAGTACGTACCTATAGTAGCCTAGCAGCTACCAGCAATTATCGCTGTCCCACACATCCCACATATATTGTATGTATTATCAATTTACCATACTTCCATGATCCATCCACAAGTGCCATCGAGCGCCAAAAGTCCCACCAGCATCCTGGTTCAATAAATACTAATAATAATACCGGTTCCGCGTGAGTCATTACCACCCCCCCTCTTGCGACTGCGCACACAGGAGAGCCGGCAGTATTGGCCGTCGTCCACTTGCGATGTCGCTTCGGACCTTCTCTGTTATCTCTCGCGTGCGGTCCAAATCCATAGCTCGCGTCTTCTCCTCCTCTCCCTCGTCGTACACAATGTCGAAGGACAGCTGCGTGTGTCCCACCATAGAAGCATTGGACGCAGCACCCTCATGTACAACAACCCCAGCAGCCTCGTATTGCTCCCTCGTCTCGGCCTTCACGACTCTGGCGAGTAACTCTGCGTGTTTGGCCTTGTATGATGGGGTGATGAGATCTGGACGTGCCATTGCCAGCTGCTCCCCGATGCGTAAACGCTGGAGCTGATACTGGGCGCGCTTTGAAAGGGGTTTACGTTCTCTAGGCGAGACAGTGGTGAATAGAGTTGGCGCCGAAGTTCCTGTGTCAGGGTAGTGCTCGGGAAGAGACTTGGACATCACCTGCGAACTAGAAACTTGGAAACCGGCCGCCTTGAAGGACGACAGAATGGTTGACGATGACACTCTACGACCCGGGATAGTTGCTGGGTGAGTCACTTTCTGCTTCTTGGGTGAAGGTTGCATGTTCTGCGGCTCCTGGGAGACGTGGTGCTTGCCCTCTACGACTGAGACTGAGACTTCCTGAGGGTAAGTACTCCCCTCGATCCCTCCACCAGAACCGGAGGCAGAGCTGCTATCCTTCCTTCTCCCGTGCGCACGTAATTCCTCGAGGTGGTTTTTGACATCGACCGGAGGTTTGTTGTCCGCAACGACTGCTGCCTTCCCCTGCTGTAGTGTCGGCTCAGCCATGAGATCATCCACAGGAGTAGTCTCCCGGACGTCAGGGTTTAACGTTGATCGCGCACTATGCAAGCTCTTCTCGCTCCAAGAAGTCTGAATGGGTCCCGCTTGCGGCGAAGACGAAAGCAAGCAGATTGGTGACGCCAAATTGTGCCCAGCTGACGATGGTGGGGGATCGAACCTCCCGCTGCCGCTGCCCCCGCCTGCATTGCGCACAGGGGTGCGAGGGAACACCATCGCCTTCCCTACGCTCCTGCTCAGGGTGTCCTTCTTCCTCTCTCGTGCCCCAGTCAGTCGGGGAAGCGGCCCGTTTCCGACACGTGGAGTGCTACCGATATGTAGACAGGGTAACATCGGGAGGGGCATACGTGGCCCCTGTTGATGCAAAGGTGTGCATGTCTGCGCTTCTGCTTCGTGCAACGGCGTGCGTGCCTCGGCGCCTACTCGATGCACAGGCGTCCTCGTCTCTGGTGCTCCTCGGCGCACTGGAGTCTTTGCGTTTGCCCACATATGCCGCACTGGCGTCCGCGTTTCCTGCCCTGATCTCCTGCCCATTTCTCCCGCACCCAGCATGCCCAGGTCCCGCCCTTGGCTACTACCACTCGCCCTGGCACCTGGCCCACTCCTGCTCTCACCCGCCCCAGCAGTCTCGGCCTTTTTGCTCGGGCCAATCCCAGTTGCCTTCTTCCTAGGCCGCACAGGCGACGAATCTGGTGTCAACTGCCCTGTCTCCCATCTGTCGCGCATCCTTTGTAACCGCACTGGCACGCCTACCGGCGTCCTCGGCACCCCACCCCCCGATCCAGAAGCGACAGCGGACGTCTTCGTTGGCATCCTCAACTGCTCTCTTTGCTCTTCCAGCTCCAAGCTCTGCACCCCCATCACTGACGCAGGACTGGAGCTCGCTACCCATGTCCCCAGATAGTCAAGCGCGTCCACGCCCGCCAGCCCCGCGAATAGCTGGTGTGCCGTCCGCCCGCGCGCGTCCTCCGCCTCGGAGCAGTTCGTGTCCTCGTCGCTCTCTCGCTCTCGCGCGGGGGCTCTTTTGTGGGTCCAGACCTTCGCCTTCTCCTTGCCTTTGCCCTTCCTGTCACTCCCTTGCCCTTCCCGTCCCACTTCCCATTCCCGTTCACATGCCCCCACATTCCCGCCTAGATCCTCATCCATCTCCCACACATTCTGCACAGGTACTGAACTCGACGAAGGAAACCACCCCTCTCTCCTCTCCGGCGCCTCTTTCTCCTCCAAATACCGCCTCACAACCTGCAGCTTCTGCATCAACTTGCCCTCATCCGCCCAGCGCGCTGCAAGGTCGCTCGCCCCGTCGCCAACGAGGTTCCGGAGTGCAACGTCAGCGTCTTCAGGATCATCCTGCTTCACCTGTGCTTTCACCCCGGGGATGTTCACAGGGAGCTGTGCAGGTCCAGCAAACGCGGAGGATGGGTGCGAACCGAATCCCACGGGCCCCGCACCTGGCTCGAACACACAGCCCTCGAACATCTTATTGATGGCCTTCCAGTCGAGCCCTCCTAGGCGGGGATCAAGAGTGTTGGGAACGACGCGCCGCGGGCGAAAGAGGGAGACGAAGGATTTCAGCTCAGAGAGGGGCGAGTGCCGGGACAGCGGAACGAGCTTGAATGGGGGAGAAGCTCAGTTAGGGTTGGATTTGAAGGAGGAAAAGGCGAAGGAGAAGAGGAAGAAGGGCGTGAATGCGAATGCGGAAAAGGAAATAGAGAATGTGTACGGGGGAAAGAGAATAGTAAGAGGGCTTTGCAGACAGAATGAACCATGAACGAATGAATTAGGGAAATTACGAAAGTTGCATGGCAGAAAGTTTCATGACCGGTAAGAACATCGTGATCTCAAGAGAGAAAGACGACAAAAGCGAGCGAGCGAAACACGGGATCCCAAAACACTCACCAAATGATCCACGCTCCCTCCCTGCTGTAGCATCCGCCTCGTCTCCCTCAAATACAGCTCCCACCCTTCCTTCCCCATCGTCACCGGGTTCACATACACGACGCGCTTCCCCATCTTGCTGCGCGTGTTGTACTTGGGTTCCTGGATGCCATCGTCCGAGCTCGACGTGTGGGAATGCTCTTGTGCGCTCTCCACGTCGACCCACTCGCACCGCTCGAACCGCTCACACGCGTGGAACCGGGTGGTATGCGCGTCGCGCGTGACGATGGCGGCAAGGAAGGGGTCGGAGAGGTGCGCGAGGACGGAGTGCTTGTAACGGTCGAGGTGGATCTGCACGGGGAGGGAGGTAAGTTCATGGTGACGGAAGGGGGCCAGGATCAGCTAAAAGAGAAGGGTGGAGGGAACCAGAAGAATGGCAAGGGCAGAGAAGAGGAACAATATGAGCAGATAAGATCAACAACACAGGGAAGAGGGACCGCATAGTGTAGATAAACGAAACAACTCACCGGCGCCTGAAACGCACGCGCTACTGCTTTGAGCACGTCCTCGTACCCCCACGTCCATGCGTTGATAAAGAAGTACACGTCAGGCGGGAGGAGTTTCATGAGCTCGATAAGACCGGCGGTGGCTTCTTCCTATAGGGATAGGAGTGTGTGTTAGTACTCGTTGGGAAATAAGAAGGTAACGTAACAAGGTAGGAGGGCGTCGGTGATGAGAAGGCGAAGTGGTACAAAGCCCTTGCACGACAATTCAATACTATCGTCGCATGAGAACGCAAGGCACAATGGCGGCAAGACGCCGTCAATGCACGCAATGCACGAGGTCGTCAGCGATGCCATCGATGTAGAGCAGTTCAAAACACCCGTAGACGGGATGCAAGGAATCTTCACCGTACAACGACATCCTCGCATGACAATGCAAAGCGCCACCCTTGCACTACAAAGCTAGAGACGACAGAACTAACCTTGGTCGGCACGTCCAGATCGGAGAGGACACACGCCGTATCGAGATATATCGCCTCGAGAGTCTTATTGATACCACTATTGTTCGAAAAGGCACTGAGGTCTCCATGGTGGAGGTACGGCTGTAGATGTGGATTGTGTTTCAGGGACTCGAGGAACCAAGGCTCGGCGCGGAAGTCGCCCGTGTGCAGAACGGTGCCGTACGGGCCTTCTATGAGGTACCTGTGATAAAGTTCAGGAAGGCAAGAAAGCAGGGAATCATGAAAGCAGGAAAGCAGAAGAGAAAGTAGGACGCACATAACAGCCCCAGGACAGTGATTCGCATCCAACGGTGTAATCCTCACTTCCACGTCCTCGCACAGCTGCTCCCGCACAGTCTTCCCCACCTCCACGACCTTCAATAAGTCCCGCCCACCGCCCACCTCCTCCCCCTCCTCCTGTCCTACCCTCAAGTGGTTATAGATCCTAGTTCTCTCCGCCCTCAAGCCTCCCGCCAGCAGCTTCCGTTCCCCATACACCTCGTGCCGCAGCAACATCTCCTTCGCGTCGGCGGAGCACAGCACGCGGTATCCGAACGACTTGGCCGCGAGTCCGGTCAGATGGTCCGTGTGTGTGTGGGTGAGGAGGTGCAGCCCTGGGAGTGGAAGGGGCGCGGTCGGCGGGAGGGAGGTAAAGTCGTCCACGCGGATGGGGTAGGGTGGGATGAAGGAGCTGAAGGGTGTTCCGGGGGGCATCGTGTTGGGGAGGAGAGGGGCATGAGGCGGGAGGGGTTTATATGGATTCCGGTATAGAAGTTGGTATCAGGTAGAGCAGCTGTAGTTGAGTCAAGATGTTACAATCGAGACGCGACGGGCGCTTCGTAGTGCCGGAGCCGAGGATGACCGTTGGGGAAAGAACGCGAACGTCACACATGTCACGTTATAGCGCATTGTCACTCACGCGTCAAGTCACATTCACACCTTCGTGGATTTAACTCCAGCCTCGACTGGCACTGGTCGTAGCTGTGTGATACGTGAGCTGAGAGGTTGGGGGGGGTTGAGTATTAACTCAGACAGAACACAGAAGCAAAACCAGCCGCTCACCCAAAAACCCAAAACTGTGGCAGTGAAGCACTGCCAAACCCAACCTAATGCAGCTACGGTGGCACAAGGTTTGCCAAATGTTGTGAGGCCACCTGTTCGAAGGAGCAAATGTAGACAGCATAAGCAAGTGAGTGCCAGTGGCCAGCTAGGTGAACGATTTTGGGGTCGACCTTGCATGCTAAGTAAAAGCTGGCACCACCAATTCAGAAGGAGTGCCCAGATGTGGTGCCCCAACCCCACACCCCTAAAATAGCATTAATGTGCATGAGTGCTGGTTTCTTGACAATGGGGTGCACAGTGCCTGAGGAATCCTGCCATGAAAAAAGGGGATCATTGGGGCCAGTGGGAACCACACAAGCGAGATTCTGGAGGGCAGCAATGGGGCATAGGCCTTCCTCACTGACAAGGAAAACAGATTGAACAGTGCCTGGTGTTGCTGTTTTGGCAGAGGGGAGGTCGAGGCAGACATAGGGTGTGCCATGAAGATCCAAACCAGGTATTGCATCACAGCACTTGAGGTGCTTTGCACCATTGAACATGGGGCCAGACAAAACTGACACTTTGCCAAAGTGCATCATGCCCCAAAAGGCACATGTTGCCATTGCCCAGATGCATGCATCAAATGGTGTGGAGATGTTAAGGGTAGCTTGCAAGGCTCAAAGCATGGTGATGGTGATTGGGGGGAAAACAGGGCATGAATGTGGGCCTTGTGTGTTCAGGAGGCCATGCAAGGACCAGTTGATATGGTCCAGGTTGTTATCTGTAAGGGGGGCAGGCTATCCATGTGCCAGGTGCCAGGAATGTACTGCTGAGAGGTATGGGAACAAATATATCTCAGTCAGCATAAGAATGGACTTTCATATATTGTAGTATAGTACCTATGGGAACAAATATATCTACATAGGGTAATCAGTAAGAGTATGAGAACACAATGAGACAGAGTACTCACCTCAGTCAGCATAAGAACAGACTGAGGTGGTACTACATTGAGTACAAGTCTTATGTACAAAGTAAGTGAAACAGCTATGAAACAAGCAAAATACATAAGTGCAAGAACTATATAGCTGTAATGGTGAATACTATAATATGGAAACAAATGGAAATATATTTATGTTATGTGCATACCATAACAGCACCATACACACCACTATACCAGCAGTTTGTTACTTTGACACTCCCCCTCAAACTGTTGTTAGTCCAAACATGGTTGTGAAATGCTTTGCTTTTGCACTTGGAAGTGCTTTTGTAAGTATGTCAGCTGTCATGTCATCAGTGGGGCAGTAAATTAATTTGATAGAGCTGGCCTTGACGATGTATTGAATAAAGCAATAGCAAATGTCAATATGTTTCATGTGTGCATGATAATGGCCATCCTTTGTAAGTGTGATTGCAGACTTGCTATCACTAAATAAAGTTGTGGGATTTTTGAGCGGCCAGAAAACTTCCCTGGTGAGCTGGTGCAGCCACTTCTTTTGCTGCCTGTATCTCTGCCACATACTCAGCCTCTGTTGTTGACAGCATTAACAATTCCTGCTTCTTGGATGACCACAACACTGCACTGCCATCTACCAAGAAGACATAGCCTGAAATTGCTCTCCTGTGGTCCTGCAATGTGCCATCTGCATCAACATACCCAATTAGGCCCAATGATCTGCCACTTTGTACCCCCACATCTGTTCCAGATACACCTCCTCATCATCAGCAAGGAGGCTGTTCAAGAATGTGCTGCCAAAGTTGATGCCTTCAATGGGCCAACCATTGCATGCAGCAATTGCTAGGAGGAGCCAAAATGATGCAAGTCATGCAACAGGTGCATAGGTGTTATAATAGTCAAGGCTGTACACCTGGGTGAAACCTTGGGCTACTAGCCTTGCTTTATATTTCTCTATCTCTCCAGCTGCATTCTTCTTGATTTGAAGAACCCATTTGCAATTGACCATGTTCTTCCCAACTGGCCACTTGACAGGCTTCCAAGTGCTATTCACTTTGAGGGATTTCAACTCAGCCTGGATTGCCTGCCCCCATTTTGGCCAATCTGACTGCTTTTGTGCTTCCTCAAATGTTGGCATCAATCCCTCTGCATCCTCAGTCACCATTGCCATTGCAAAGTCCTTGACACTCACAAGCTCCCACTTGTCAGCCTTGGCAACATCTGCAACATCTGTAGCCTCTGGAATGGTCTGCAACCCCTTTGGCAGCAGCAATGCACTCAGCCTTTTGCTCACCACACCTTCACCCTCTTGCAAACAGCAAATATAATCAGATTCATGTTGAACACATTTTCCTCAGCCTTCAGTAAGCTCTAGCACTTCAAATGCATCACCAAGATGGTCAACACATGGCGGTGTTTGTACATGGGGTGGGGACTCAGGATCAGGGATCTCTACAATGGTGGTAGTATGGGGAGTAGACTCTGGAGATGTGAAGGAATGCTGGGGTGTTGTCAATGGTGCTGGTGGGGGATGCTCACCATGTACAAGGTGAGTATCGTTCTCCCCCTCAAGTGTTACACCATCAGTAAGGAGAACATCCTCAAAATTAAACTTAACACTTCTTTTGACAGTTACTGAGCGCTTTTTGGCCCAGAAAATTTGATGGGCATCACTCTCCTCATCAAAGCCAACCCACCACCCAATTTTTGAATGGCCATCAAGCTTCGACCCACTAGTATCATGGACTCAAACTCAACAACCCCAGGGATGAAGACCCTTGATATTTGGTTTCTCCCCCATCAAGATTTTGTACAGTGTTGTGTCATTAAGTGTGCATGTCCATGTGCGGTTCTTCAGGTATACTGCATGCTTCATGGCTTCCCCCCAGAGGAATTTTGGCAGGCTGCTGTCATGGAGCATTGCATGCCCCTTAACCAATATTATACCATTCAGCCACTCCAAAACACCATTGTACTCAGGTGTATCATGTACTGTGAGCTTGCAAACAGTTCCAGCCTTGAGGTGAGTAGTAAATTTTGTGCTGAGATACTCTCCCCCTTGGTCTGACCTTAGACATTTTATAGTGACATCTTTCTGGGTTTTCAGCCAGACCTCATAGGTTTGATACCATCTGAAAGCTTTGTCCTTTGAGCACATAAGTTAAAGTGTTAAATACCTGCTGTGGTCATCTGTAAAACTAATATAATATTTCTTTTGGCTGATAGTTTCAACAGGAGCTGGCTCCCAGAGGTTGGAATGGATCAGATCTCCAATTTTGGATGATCTTGGCTCATTTCATACTTTCTGAATTGGTTTTTGATGCCCCTTTGCCCATTTGCAGGACTCACATATTGTTGCTTCCTCATTATTGAGAGAAACACCTGTGACAAGACCCTTTTTGACCAGCTGCCTTGCAGCATCATGCACCACATGACCCATGTAATGGTGGAGCTTGCTGATGCTCAATGATTCACTGATCTTGCCAGCAAACTCCTTGGAGCTTGGGCAAGGAGTATACACCCAGTAAAGTCCTCCTTTCACTTCTAATGTCCCTATTAACTTTCTAACCTTGTTGTAGATTCAACAAGAGTTTTTCAAGAAGACCAGGGTAGAGCCTGCACTTGTTATGTGGCTCACTGATACCAATGTCACACCCATAATTGGTGCATATAGGACATCCTTTAAGAGGACTTGTGATGTTGAGTCACCATTAGGTACATCCACATCCACATTACCTTGCCCAATAGCATTGAACTCATGCTTGTTGGCAGCAGTAATAGGTTTTGGGGGGATCATCTTGAAGGTTATGAAACAGTGATGGTGTCTGGACATATGTTGCAATGCTCTAGAATCATACAAATCCACATTGACAAGTTGACTTCCAAGGCCATCTGTAGTCAATGCTGTTGCATTGAATGTGCAAGTAAACACTTCTTTGCTGGCAATGTCTATGCTCCTGAAGATGCATTCTCCTTCTTCAGACTCAAAATCACTTTCAAAGTTGCTCTTGACACCCAATTTGGACTCCCCCTCATCATTGGAGGAATCATAGACATCTAAAAGGTGAGGCATTAGATCCTCTTCATCCAATTCCAATGCTAAAAATAGCTTGGCCATTAAGTCATCCTTCTCATCAAGCAAGAACAACTTGGCATCAGCACATTTGTCCTCACTTTCAGAGTTGCTTGCCATTCCAACAAACAAGTTTTGGTCCTCTTTGACAAAGTTGGACACATTGTACTCAGTGAGTGCTAACCATGCTTCATCTTTTTCATTTGTTTTTGGTTTTGCAGCTGCTGCAGAATCTTGCATGCCTTTTGACTTCTCCTTTCCCTTCTCTTTTGATTTTGGACCTTCTCCTTCCTTTCCACCACCTTCTGCTCAACAGTTGGCTTTGTAATGGCCCTTTTTGTGGCAGTTGAAGCACTTGATATTTTGTTTTGAACTTGAAAACCCTTTTTGATCCTTCCCTCAGGAGGAATCATTTGAGTAGAAGGCAACATTGTCTTCCTTCTTTGCACCACCCTTCTTGAGTGTGCAACATTCATATTCATCAGTGAGAGTGTTCATGAGGTTGCCTGAAGAGAGTGTAGTTCCGAGAATGCTTGAAGTAGCATTCACAGCCAAAATATAAGCATCAAATGAAGGTGGAAGTGAGCTGAGAATGATAGCATAGAAGTTGTCATCAGAGGGAGGATGGCCCATTGAAGAGAGGTCCTCTCTCATGGTCCTAAGCTTGTCAAAGTGAGCTCAAATGTCTCCTCTCTCAGCACACTTCTTGTCCTGAAGTCTCCTGTGTAAATCAATTGACACCATTCAAGATTTCTTCTAGAAATCATTTGTCAATGACTTCCAGATCTTGAGTGCAGTCCCCTTTTCACAAATCTTCATAAATAATGAGTCCAGGATTGTCCCAGCTATCTGCTGCTTTACAATTGCCTCCTCCTGCCTCCAAATTTTTAATTCCTTCTTCCAAGCCTCTGTCAAAGTTATCTCTGCAGCAGTCAGCTGTCAAGGACCAGTAATCAAGGCACCAGCTGTACCACCAGGTGATGGTGGCCCTGATACAGTAGTAACAGAATTTCAGTTGACAATAGGATTAAGAGGCTTGCTTTCAGTACCATCCAAGTGCTTGAGAAGACCTTGTGCATCAATAGACCAGAAAAAACACTCCTTGTAAATAACCCAGTTTGAGCCAGCAACATCAAGCTTTGGGACACAAACAAAATCATCACCCAATTTCATGGTGGTAGTAGACATTGTAGAAGAGGATATGAGGGTAGGTAGACAGTAGATTTATTATAACAAAATTCTTTCTTTAATTGCTGAGATTGGAGCCCATAACCTATGAGAACAAATGTATCTCAGTCAGTGTAAGAACAAACTTTTGTATATTGTAGTATAGTACCTATGGGAACAAATATATCTATATAGGGTAATCAGTAAGAGTATGAGAACACAACAAGATGGAGTACTCATCTCAGTCAGTGTAAGAGCAGACTGAGGTGGTACTATGTCAAGTACAAGTCTTATATATGAAGTAAGTGAAATAGCTATGAAACAAGCAAAATACATAAGTGCAAGAACTATATAGCTGTAACAGTGAATACTATGATATGGTAACAAATGGAAATATATTTATGTTATGTGCATACCATAACAGTACTGTACACACCACTATACCAGCAGTTTGTTACTTCAACAAGAGGTACTTTCTCACCACTGGAATTGAGACAGGTTTGAATGGGGTGGATGCCAGCAGTGCAGAGCCTAGAGACTTGGGGTTGGTTGCAGCCCAAAATGCAAACAAGTGGAGGAGGGCAAAGTCAGCAGGCAAACAGCATGATTCTGGAATGGAGAACACATTACAAAAGATATGGAATTTACAAAGGCTTGACCCATAGCTACTAGCCTCACATAAGGATGAGTGTGATGCAATCTCAGCAAGCATACAGATAATCAGATCATTGATAGTGTGGTCAGCTGGTGAGTTAACCCCAGTCCAAAGGAATAGTCACTCATTTTCTGGGCATGGAGGGTGGAGTGGTGACAGACAGAGCTGTAGCATATCTGCTATATTTAGTTCCATAGGATTGTGCATAACCAGAATAGGGGCAGGGCAGTGCACCATGCCTACAAAGGGATAAGCTTCCCAATAAGGTGTGCTGGTAGGAGTAAGGATGTGACCTGTAATGCATGAGGGAAACCTGTCAGAAGACTGGAGATGTCTCCCCTGGATAAGGCATTGGAGATGTTGTCCCAGCCAGGGACATGCACAGTCTTCAGGCACAACAACAATTCTGCTTGTAGGAGATAAATGTACTTGAGGATGCAGTTGGTTTCTTTGGTGTGTGAGCAGCCTTTGTTGATGACAGTAACAACCCCAGCATTGTCAGATCATACAAGAAAGCACCCAGCATAAAGCAGCCTGAGGTGCTGCAGAAGCCTGAGCCCTAACTTGACAGCAACAGCCTCTGCCCAGCCAGTGTTGAAGGTGCAGTTGGGTCCTACTAGGAAACCTGGGGCCCAGCACCAAACAGCCCACTGCTGGCCTATTATGACACCCACACCATACAAGGTGCTGATGTCACCTCACCATTGTAGGTCATTGGGCACTGGGGACAGGAGTGGCTGGTGGTTGGAGAGGTTCTCTAGGAGGAATGACACCTATGACATATCAGCTACAAGTTGGGATGGAGGGGATAACTGTGCTCAAATAGATGTGAACTTGGCAGAGAAGTTTGAGACTTTGCACAGGAAAGGCCAGATGAGCAGGAAAATAGATGAGATATGTACTAGCTTCCCATGCAGACTGGCAGCATCCTTGGCAGAGAAACATGCACCAGGTACTTTCCACCAGCTTTTGATGAGCATTTGGACTGCAGCAAGCTTCTCTTCTGGCAAGGCAACAGACTTTCATTCCAGGTTCTAGTTGAATCTGATGTAGTGTTGGATGGTGGCAAAAGGACATGTCTTCTCTGCACTCCATGAAACACTGATGCTGCTTGTGATGTGCAAAAAGTCAGCCTTGGACCAGGTTTGGCCAGGTGGTTGGATGACAAAGAAATTGTCTACCCATTTGAGGATGAGCAGAAATCCTAAGGCCTGGTGCAGGTGTATCAGGAAATGAATGGTGCAAAAAATAGGAGGAAGTAAGAAACAAACATAGTATATGGCCACAAGCATGTCTGCAATGGAGCCAAACACCCTAGTGCTGGATGTCAGCCCATACATTAGTGCCCAATCTACATGAACAAGACCATTCCAGAAAATGCACAGGGCATTCTGCTGATCTGAGCAGATGGGTGTGAGGTGGTATGCAGCAGCAACATCAAATGTAGTTGCCATGCAGCCTGGAGGGAGCAACAAAATAAGGGTGGCAGTTTTGTTGAATGTGCCCCATGCTGTAGGAAAGTTGTCAGAATTCACACCTGAATTCACCAACAGGCATGAGGGATCTTTGCATGGGAAAAATAGGTTCTGTATCATTTGGAATTTGGAAGAATGGGGTTTTGGGACAAGCCTGATAGGGGATGTGTAGAATGGACCAATGAGCCTCTCCAGATCCTAGGAAGTGTAGTCCTGAGAGTAGCAGCCTGCAGCCTGCTCAGAAGCAATGTATGAAGAAATAAATTTGGGGTTTGACAAAGAGGAGGAGTGGTTGTCAAAATAAATGGATGGATTCAGGCACAGAGCAAATGCCCACATCAAATCTGTTACAAAGTCCAGTAATAATATGATGCCATGACAGGAGGAGGCCAAGCTTGTCAAGCAAGGCCTCTGTTAAGATTGGGTCAAGGGGGGTGATCATGATGTGTGGGTCCTTAAGAGCAGGCCTTGCTACTGGTACTCACTCCATGATCAGTGGCACTGCAGATGCTGCAGCCATGAAAGTTGTGGCAGGGACTGAACAAGCACTTGGAACTGTGAGCAAAGGCAAAGCAGAAATTGTAATTATCAGGTGCAAGCAATGCATGATTGCTCATGCTGGTGATGGAGAGGGCAGCAACAGGGTGATTGGCTGTGGTGAAAGCCTCAGTGCAGGCCTTTGGTAAGTGTCACCCAGTATCACAATGAAAACAGTACAAGGGTGGCCCATTGGCAGAGCTGCATTGCCTCTTGGGGTTTGGGGACATGAGGGGGTGATTGTAGCAGCTGTCTCTCTTGTTAGGAGAGTATGAAGTCAAGTGGGAGGATGAAGTGGATGATGAGACCAGCAGAGTTGAGGTAACTAGCAGTGTAAGGCCAGTGATGTTCAACATCAAGATGCCATGCTCAGGTGATGCTACCAGAGCTCATGCTGCTGGATGTCATACTGGATTGCCATGTGAGTGCCTTAGTTTTTGGACACACATGTGGTGTGAATGAAGCACATCTGTTCACACTGCTCTGTGGTGTGTGCAGATGTGGTCCTCAGCAGTGCAAGAGGCAGCAAGCCATTTGATGAGGGGGATGGACCCTTCATTGCATCAGTCAAGACAATAGACAGTGAGGCTGCCAAGAGAGTTGATGATCAGGTCCTCTTCACTGTTGGCAGCATGCTTGCAGGTGCTGGTAGACAGTGACATATAGGACACATAGTGGAAGGCCTTGAAGGCATCATCCACTTTGCATGGAATGTCTGCAGACAGACCAAACAAGGGTTAGTCAGTGACTGGTTCAAGAATGGCATGTGACAAAAATAAGAGGAGAGAGGATGAGTGAAGTGTGAGCATAATGAATGATCAAAACCAATAATAGTGAACAAATGGTATAGAATGAATGAACAAAAAACAAATGATGGTGGCAAGCACATGAGCAAATGAAACAAACAAGAGATGGGGACAGGAGGGGGGGTGGGCAAGAGAATGGAATACTCACCAAGCTGTAACATGCTCACTTTATGGCTGTGCACCATGGCAGGTAGGGCTCTTTGCAGGCTGCAGCTTCTCTGGCATGTTTGATAACTGTTGGTTGAGTGAAGAATATGCCTAGCATGGGGGCAGGGGCATTTTGAGCAGCTGCAGTTACTGTTGCTACTTTATTTTCAAGCTGTGTGATGAAAGTGTGCAGCGCATTGAGCTTGGCTGCTCAGTTGATCAGGGGAGTGTCTGCTTGGATGCCAGGGGTGGGGTTTGCATTGGTGATGGTGGCTAGACTAGCTTGTCCAGCAGCTGGCACAGGGTTGGTGAGCATGCTGTGCCTGACAGCAGGGCCTTGCCCCTGCATGTCACTGGTGGTGGCAGCTGTTAACAATACAGTGGCAGCATGAGAGTTGCCTGTGGGGGTGCTGGTGGGGGCAGTTGCTGTTGAGTTCAAAGTCAGGGGGTTCAGGCCAGCCTGAGCAGCTGTCAAGGTTGCTTGATTCAAGACTACCTTGTGTCCATTTCAATGTGCTGGTATCTGGGGGTTTCCAAGTGCCCACTGGCCTGTGGGTGGGCCATTATGACTGGCTGTGGCACCAGGAGTTCTCTGTTGATTGGTGGTGCCATTGCCAAGGTCAAGGTTTAGATAAGCACTATTCATTGTAGGAATATATATAACACTTAGCACAAAAAATAAAACTGCAGATATGCTAGTGTGGGTGAATCAATGAGGAGGTGATTTTGAGGAATGAAGTGGTTGAGAAAAAAAGGAACAAAGAGAATTTGTTGGTCACAGTGTGACTTTGTTTGTTGCTTGGCTGGATGCAGAGTGCCAGACCTCTCACAGCTGCATGGGGGTTCAGTTGGCACTCAAGCTCAAACCCACCATGACTGGTAAGAGACTAGAGTCACTGGACTTGAGCTCTGCATCAGCAGACCTGCAAACCAAATGTCAGCACACACCCCTCATATGTCAAAGTGTATGCTGAGGTTGTTAAAATGTGCTGTGCTTTGTGGCTACTAGGATTATCAGTGACCATGGCAAACACACAGGGGATTTGTCTTGTTACAACACTACCTAAATAGTACTGATACATGTGTTAAAATGGAGATAAAGAGTAAAACAAGTTAGAAATGAAATGATAAGTAAAGGTGCAAGAATGAAATAATGGATGAATGGAAACAGTAAAAATGTAAAAAGTGACAAAAGTAGTCACCAATATAGTGCTATACATTTGGCAGAGTGCTTGATATTCCAACAGAGGCAACAATGTACAGGGAAAAAAAAAATGAGGTATAATGTGGCCCACCATGACTCTGGTAAAGGATTAGAGTCACCAACTTGGGCTCTGCATCAGTAGATCTGTAAACCAAAGGTCAGTGCACACCCCTCATACATCAAGTATATGCTGAAGCAACAACATACAGGAAAACAAAATTTGAGGTATAATGTGGCTAGTCTGATGATCTACCTACTATATCCACTATCAAATAAATAAAATTTGTACTGTAGACCAACTGTAGGCATTGGAATTGAAGTAAAAAATACCATTGCTACCCAACCCCAAAATTACTAATTTTTCTGAGTAATGAACTTAATCATTTGACTACTGCTCCTTTTGAAGCTCTTAGTCATTGAACAAAGTAAATTTAATGGTGAATGTTTAGCCTTGATTTCTAAGGGTGCATGCTCTGACTGGTTTTGTGTATGCATCATTTTCTGAAGCATCTCAGAACAATGTTCCATGTCATATTGTTTGCCAATGAGCCTGAAGAGCTCATGAGCAGACTCAATCTTCCCTTGTGCACCTATATGTTGGTCTTGTGTAAGCATGATTCCTACAAGGCTTTGAAGGCATTGTGCCATGCCCAAATGGTCATCAATGATCCTGAACTGCTCATGGGCAGACTCTAGCTTTTCTTCTGCAGCTGCATAATGACCTTGCATTCTCACATTATTACCAAGGCTTTGAAGACATTGTGCCATGCCCAGCTGGTCACCAATGAGCCTGAACTGCTCATGAGAAGACTCTAGTTTTTTTTCTGCAGCTGCATAATGGTGTAGCCTGGTCAAATTATCACCAAGACTTTGAAGACATTGTGCCATGCCCAGCTGGTCACTAATGAACCTGAACTGTTCATGAGCAGACTCTAGCTTTTCCTCTGCAGCTGCATAACAGTGTTGCATTATTAAAATACTACCAAGGCTTTTAAAACAGTAGGCTGTGCCCAGCTGGTCACCAATGACCCTGAACTGTCATGAGCAGACTCTAGCTTTCCTTCAGCAGCTGCATAATGGCCTTGCATTTTCAAATTATCACCAAGGCTTCCAAGGCAGTGTGCCATGCCTAGCTGGTCACCAATGACCCTGAATTGCTCATGAGCAGACTCTAGCTTTTCTTCTGCAGCTGCATAATAATGTTGCATTATTAAATTGTCACCAAGGCTTTGAAGACAGTGTGCCATGCCCAGCTGATCACCAGTGACCTTGAATTTCTCATGAGCACACTCTAACTTTTCTTCTTCAGCTGCATAGTGGTGTAGCCTGCTCAAATTATTACCAAGACTTAGAAGACATTTTGCCATGCCCTGCTGGTCACCAATGACCCTGAATTTCTCATGAGCAGACTCTAGCTTTCCTTCTGCAGCTGCATAATGGTGTTGCATTATTAAATTGTCACCAAGGCTTTGAAGACAGTGTGCCATGCACAGCTGGTCACCAATAACTCTGAACTGCTCATAAGCAGATTCTAGCTTTTCTGCTGCAACTGCATAATGGTGTTGTATTCTCAAATTATCACCAAGCCTTTGAAGACAGTGTGCCATGCCTAGCTGTTCACCAATGAGCCTGAACTGCTTATGAGCAGACTCTAGCTTTTCTTTTGCAGCTGCATAATGGTGTTGCATTCTCAAATTGTCACCAAGACTTTGAAGACATTGTGCCATGCCCTGCTGGTCACCAATGAGCCTGAACTGCTCATGAGCAGACTCTAGCATTTCTTCTGCTGCTGTATAATGGTATTGCATGCTCAAATTATCACCAAGGGATCCAAGACACCTTGCCATGCCATTCTGATCTTTTCTTAGCCTAAAGTGATCATAGGCATTTGAGGCCCATTTTGCTGATGAAAGGTAATTAAATTTGAGCCTCATGATATTTGCCAAATGCAGTTGACATTCTGCAAAAGCTCTGATATTTGCAGTTCATCTATAACCTCTATAATCTTTAGAGTAAGTGATTCTTTGAGTTGCACATAAGATAGGAACCAGGAGTATTGCATAGCTGCATGAATAAGCCTTTTAGATGGATGCTTTTCCAGTCTCTCATTAAGAATCCCCAACAAGTTGTTGATTCCTAGAACTAGCTGCCTAATATGACTTCCAATCCTCTCAACTTGAAACATTTCAATGGTACAGACATGATAGTCTTTCAACTCCAGAACTTCCCTTTCATAGCAGCAATGAAATATCTCCTTAATATAATGTCTCACTGGTGACAACATCTTCAGTGTACCTTCTAAGTTCTGCACCAGTGAAGCTGTGTAAAGAACTGAAACAGCCTGATTAACATTTGTCAAGCTGGGCATCATTTCTGCAGCTGTATCCTCCCATTCAATGATACCATCTGGTAGATATGATAGAAGTGCAAGGAGTTTTGTTGCCTCTGCATCCTCTATTATTTGAAAGGACTGAAGTGATACATTGATAGATACTTCAATACTAGTCATGTGATCATTGGATTGTGTTCTATTGGATTTCAGCAGCTGGGTTTTTTCTTTTCTCTATCTTTCTAGCACCTTAGCAACACTGGAGAATTCTCAAAGAGGTTTCACCAAGTTGATGGCCAGTGGTATGCATTCAATCTCCTCTAACAAAGTATCCATGTCCTTAACACTTTCAGACATATCCAAGAGCTTGTTTGATAGAAATAGCTTTCTGGCAGCTTCAAGAGTAAGAGCAGGTAATCCAGTATTAGGAAGTGGAGAGATCCATTGAATATCAGGTGGTGCAATAATGCCCCTCATAATGATGATTAAAGTTACCCCAGCTGCAGTAGCAACCCTTTTCAGAATATCTTTCACTTCTCCAAATGTAGGAGATTCATTCCAGGGTGTTTCAAAATTATCTAGGACCAGCAGCAGAGGACTAGTGACCAGAGTATTTTCCAAGACAGTAAGGGCATCATTATTGGTTCCAGAGTTTCCTCTTAGACCCAGAACATACAGAACATTGAAGACCAGAGTTTCTGCAGATTTTATCCCATGTCAAGACTTGTTCCCAAAGGTGAATAGGAACTAGAGAATGTAGGTTACTATAGTGCCATGTCAGAAAATGTCAGAAGTAAGTCAGAAGGAGTTCTGACCATAATGCTACAGATAAGAACCATTGGCTTCAGCTTATGTGCTGTGCCCTTCCAGTTCTTGTGGGTTCTAACTTAAATGTGGTCCACACATTGGAAGAAAGTACTGCAGGGTCAGAAAGTCATCAAAGATGACTTGGGGGTTTGACAACTAGAGACTAAGTCTAGTGTCAAGAGTGAGGTAAGACTAGTCAATGTAAGTCAACTAGAAGGGAAGTCAGAGCAGAGTCAGAGGTCGGAAAGTGAAGAGACTTAGAACTTAGTTGAAAGACTAGGTGGGATCTTAGTTGATATTTGAATTGGAGTCTAGGGTACAAAACTGAACTACTTAAATACTAGTATCACTAATTGTAATAATGAAAGCAGAAATAGCAACACTATGGAGATGAGGGATAATAAGAGTCCTTGACATATAATAAAAGTAGTGGAAGCAGAAGCAGAAACATATCTGAGCAGAAGTATTTGTAGTAACAGTATTGTATAAATACAAGTCATAGGATCAAGACAATAGTTCAGAGATAAGCAAGAATGGAAACAGGTGGAAATAGTCAGAAGTGTATTGGAAGATGATTTGGAATGTTGGAAGTTGTTGGAAGAGATTGTGGATATGACATCCCATCACAAGGGACAAAGTATCTTCTCTTGTGAAATCTGTTCTCAATTGCATTGTCATGCAAGATGGCTAGAGAAAGAGAGGTCTTCCCTATTCCCCCAGAGCCAAGGATGGCAATATTAACCTGCTCAGCAGAGTTCATGATTGAAATAGCTTTCTGTGTAAGCTCAGTTCTTCCCACAAAAGGAACAGGTACTAGTGGAGGAGTTGAGGATAAAGAAAGTCTATGATAACATTAGTACAAGTCAAAAGCAAAAAAAAACATTTTCTACTTCATGGAAGACTAGAGTAACATTTTTGTGCTATGAAAAGGGATATTAAGATGAAAACATGGAATGTTATGCAATATGTCCTCACTGCATCAGTTTCATACCCATGATAATAAACTATCTGATCACCAGCAATCTCAGTGAAGACACCCCCAGTGATTAGTGTACTCTGAGAATTGCCAAGCAGTGGCATTGGGACAAGCACTTGGGATGTTATATGCAGTGTTGTACCTAAGCCTTAAGTATTAATAACCTTTAAGCCTTAATTACATTCTAAGACTAAGGGTTAATATCAAT